>JAUEKU010168858.1:0-11420 GCA_032274805.1 Gypsophila paniculata
GTAGTCACGAGTTTTGATCGGTCAAAGACTTTTTATAAAAAAAAAGAGGGGCATTTTGGGCAAAAATGCAAACCTCAGGAGTACCATGGAAATTATCCCTATTAATTTGACAGTTTGGGCACGGTGGATCATTTCCTCAAACCTCAGGGACATTCTATGCAGAAACTTAAAAAAAAAAGACACCATGGAAATTAAGCTAAACCTCAGGGGCACCATGGGAATTTTCCTTTTTTTTTATATCCTTCTGTAAGTACGTTTTTGTTGTTTACATGATCATGCCGAATGAAATTATTAGAGTGAACAAAGTATACATTTATTAGTTTAAGGAGTATTCCAATGTGTGTCAACCGAACACATATATTGATATAGGGGTTATAGCTATTGATGTATTTATAATCGAGGAAAAAAATGTTCATCTTATATTTAAATAAATTATGGAAAACGAGTGTCAGCCCATCACTGCCTATTATCTGTGGAGTTCTTATTCCACTTTACTTTTCATACCTTTCTTTTCGACCTAAATAATTCATCGAGAAAACTTACAAATCTAGACGAAATAAAAAGACATGAAATCGACCAAAAAAGTAGCATGCTTGAGCAAGCAGACTAAAAATGCGGCTTGGGTCAAATAAGGTATGAGTACACTACTAGGTAGTAGCAAGCACTTGCACCTACCTATTAAACCGTCACCGGGCCCAACTCCAGGCCTCGGCGTCATTCTTTGTTTACTGACCGGGCCAACAAAATTGTCCCTTGAGATTGTGCTTTGCAAGATCAAACCCCACTAATGTTTGCTCAAGACTCCAGAGCCCCACTATGAAAAATTCATGATCTTTGTAATACGCCATATTCGGATGTGATTCAATAATATTCGCCTTTGTTTTTCTATTTTTTTCCCACTTCACTCTATGCAATTTTCAAAACGGCACTCGGACCATAGTTTTCCGCATCAATGCATCATCAAAAATGATGAAAATATAATTCAGATATATTCGTGTCAAATACTCTATCTTTTGGTTTTTTTAATACATTTGAGCATTTGACCCTAGATATCAAATTGGATGAAAGTAGAAAATTAAAGAAATTGGAAAGCAAAGGATTGAAGGGCACCAAGAATATAAAAAACAAATCAAATTCGCGACAAAACAAGAAACAAGGAGCAGTACATACTTATGTTGATTTTTGATCATTTCTATAGTTCTTTCCTGAATTGCATTTTTACACTTGAGGCCTTGCCCATTCTTGTTCTCTCTTGTCAATTGTTCTTCCTGGTTCTATAGTAGTAATCACCTTCGCCTTGTTTATTCATTCATCAAACAACTGCTCAAAAACGAGGTCTTGTATTAGGCATGTCGTGAGGAGGAAAAGACATACACTGCCTTACTCCTATCTAGCTATCCATGTAGTGTCTACTTTGATGTTATAGCAATGAATGTACAAACTCCGTAGTAGTGATATAAACTCGTAAAAAAAGCGATCAATAAATACTGAAAGATCATCAAAGAAAATGATCTGGTAAAAAGTTTCTGAAAGTTTTATCTAGAAGAATTGTACACTTGAACAATTCACTTCCAGAATTATTTGTTATGTTCTCTAGGAAACAAAATGTAAATCACTGGTGTTATCAAGTACTATAGTTCACATACTTTAAAAAGTGCTCCGTGTGTGACTATAATCTAGTAAAGGTAACTTCTTAAGATAAAGGAATACCGGAATGTTGTGGCAACATATATCAACGATCATCGACTTTATGCAACTTGACTTTGCAACTTTTCCTGGATATATGTTGTATGCATCTCCACAAGGAGTTTAATGAGTGGACTCTCTACATCGCTCCCAGCATCAGACTTGTCTCGACGGATACAAATGTTTTTATTGCTGGTGACAACAGTCACTTCCTCCTTACGGGTTTCGAGTTCATTAGCAACCACAGCATGCATATTATACTTCTTAAGTGCTGTAGAAGCTTTCTCTAAAAGAATCTGTATATCTGTCTCTAGCTGCTCAAATATGGGAAGAAGTTTATCAAACCACGGGCATCCAGAATGTACCAGTATTGAAGAGCGATGGAGAAAATGATCTCGGAAGGTCGCAAGGGCAAAAGGCAATAAGGCATAATATCATAGATTCATAGTCCATAACACTAATTAATTTTCTACTTCAGGATACCAGTTTGGCAAACGCTAAAATGTCAACAGCTTCAGTTGATGTATATGATAAGAAGAATCTGACCTTGAATGAGATGCTGAATGCTCGAGGAACCCACTCTTTTCTCAACACAGAGAGCATCTTCGGCACTTGAACAAGATGCATATTCAAGGGTCCTCCAGCAGACTGGATCTTGTGTTCTGCCTGAAAAATTTGTATGTGAGTTTGGAAGGCTACGTACCTCATGCTGAAACATTGATTAGCAAATGGGCTTTCACATAAAGGTGAGACTTATGGTATGTTTTCAGCAGCGTAATTGAATAACATACAGTATATAGATAGTTTAGTTGCCAAAGAAGATGGTAAATACCATGCTTTCCCAGGGGACATAAAAATCAGAGACAGCAGCAGCAAGGTAGAACATAGCACGTGGCCCAAGATCCTTAAGTGCAGCACCAATCATTTGTAGAAGCTGAAAACACGGTAAAAGTTCAGTACATGGAAATATATGGGTTAACGACTACTCCGTATGAGGAAAACAAAGTCTTTAATATGCCAGGGATATAATCAACTCTTATAAAGTGATTTTAGTAAAAATAATTAACATGATTAGGCCAATGTCATGTGTCATGGAAGAGATGATGATAAGAGTACGAGTACACTAAGAAGAATATGGATGCCATTCTGCATCTGCGGCGATTAATGACTACGTACACATAGTAGTAGGCTGCACAAAATGATAAGTGGGGCTGCAGACTTTTTTTAACAACGCCTTCTCTCTTTATATATTAGATTTACTCCTAGAAGAACAAAATAATTCCACGAAAAAATCAATCATCATAGACTAAAATATTATACATTTATAACCATAAAACACTAATTCTGTAATTCAGGGAAAAAGGTAGTCAAAAGACTCAGAAGTACCGACAACAACCCTAACCCATGGTGATAACTGATGAGGAGCTCTACCTGAAGATACTCAAATATAGTTGTAAACCCAAGCTTTAACAAGAGCCCTGCTTCTATTGCCTGCAACAAGATCCCATGTCAGCAATAAATCAGCTACCATAATGTGTTTTGCTCTTTACAATGTAGATGAGAAGGATCAAGAATAAATGAACATATACTAACACTATAGAGTAAATCATGGTTCTTACTGCATGGTGATCCGTGATTGCCTTCGTGACAGCCTCAGCTTGTGATTGCTGCACTGATTAAATGCCAGAGATGTGAATTCGTACCACGAATTATGAAGCAATTATTTCAAAAGACCATGTTAAACAAGGATCCAGTTATTATGGAGCTGTCCATTGCAGGAACAAAATAGATAGCAACTTCTCCCACGTTACTTCTCACAGGTGACTAAAGAAGTTTGCAATACATCCAACCAAATTATGCACAAATGTAAAAGTTTGAAAGCATAGGAAATACAAACCTTGAATTTTAGAGCACTTTGATTCAAAACATTCTAGCAACGGGTCGTCAGGAAGAGATCTACAGTACGGTTGGCAGGTTCCTCTAGATCAATTAACAAACAGTGACTACCTCAGTCAAAGGTTAAAGCTTTTGCTAGCGTAGTTGATGAAAGAGTATCACAAAAATCGATAGCTACCTTCTGTTGAGAAAGATGACTGCATATCCAGCCTTGAGAAAATACCTGTATGCTACAATATCAGTCTAGCTCACTGTCACCGCTAACCAGCTCGAATACTTGTATGCATATGAATTTTCAAAGTCCAAAACAATCAGAGGAATGAATTCTAAATGCTCAAGTAACATTTAGCAAAACAGAAACAAGATAATTACTCTGTCGACGCAGCCCCTCTGTGACCTGAACTGAAATTATCAATGTACCGAACACATCTTTGCTCTAATGGAACAGTTGTGCCACCAGAAGTAATGCAAACAATCTTTCGATCAACGACTCCATCCCCTAATGAAAACAACTAGTCAACAAAGAAACAGAGCCAAAGGAGTACAAAATGAGCCATCTCAGAATACCGACACTAACTCACCTGCTGCACGAGAGTGTCGTTCGATGAACTCATTTAACTTTTCATTAATGACAGAGCGATCCTTTAGAGAGGGTGCAGAGTCAAAAAAGTTTTTAACTTCCTTAACAAAAGTTTCCTCAAGATCTTCATTACTCCGGCCCGAACCCATCAGATCTTTTCACTCTATAACACAAAGAGTTCAGCAATCGACAGTCAGAATGCCACATACACACACGATATCAGGCTTGTAAAAACGTAGTACTCAGTAGTATAATAACTAATAAGCACGCAATGCAGGCCGCTAAGCCTGCACCGCGTGTAGTTTTAAAAACTCCAGCCTACACCCAAAGGGTTCAGCAATCGACGACAGTCAGAATGCCAAATACAAAAGCGATCTCAGACTTGTAAAAACGTACTACTCAGTAGTATAATAAGCACGCAATGTGGGCCACTCAGCCTGGACCGCGTGTAGTTTTAAAACCCCGGCCTACACCCACCGTTTACCTGTTCTAAAACCATTTCAAAACATTTATCATCGTCACTAACTTGTACAAAAATATCCCCTCGTTAAACGAAACTAAAAACAACTATTCAATAGTTGATCAGTTGTCTCAGTTCAAAAAGTATTATATATTTATAAACCTTTGTTTTCATCGTCAATCTAAACACGACACGACACGAACATAAATAACTACACCGTATATTTTTCAAGACAGTCAAAATCTAACCATAAAATCTTGAAATCTTGAATATTCAAACTACACAAGATTATCACCAGCATTCTAATGTACTACGAAAATTAAATATAATGATCGAATTTAATACACATAGGGAAAGCAAGTAAGTAACAAAGGATAGCAACCGCTACCCCGAATTATTAATATATCAATCAAGAACGTACTTTATCAATCAAGAACGTGTTACTCCTAATACAAATTTCTGATTTCGCCCCTGACTGGTCATACGATTATTTTAAAATAACGAATTTCAAAATTAGGGTTTCTAAAGCAACAGTAAATGACAACATAATTAATATCTAAACAAACAAGTAATCAAGTAAATAACCTAAAATACTATTATCAAAGAAGAAATTAATTAATGAAAAATATACGAAGAGAGAGTGGTAATACTCACGAGAAATCAGGTAAACGATGCTAAAGATTAATGTAGTTGATGAAATACACGTTATGTTGGTTGGAAGAATATTTATTTATGGAGAAATGTCGACAAATTATGGAATAATTATAAGCATATTTAAAGTGGTTTCAAATTTCGACTTTTGGTAGGTGGTAATGTGGTACTATCTCGATTGCGGCGATGAAAATTAAGTCTCGAAAAAAGACGGTTTTAGCTTATTTTTAGCACTCTGTAATTTTTTATTTAATACGAAGTGTATTTTTTTTTTTTATCTATTGTCGATTTTGTAGGATTTTTACAAGACATACTCTTAAGGACACCGTAGAAGGAAGGGGTATTTCTAAATTTTGCATTGCTTAGACACATACGGAGCATTTTTATTTTATTTTTCTAATTTTTCATAACCTTTCTTTTTTTTTTTTTTTTTTTTTAGTTTACGTGACCACAGGAGTATAGGACCATGTCAACCAATGCATGCATGGATGAGAAATATTGAAATTGTGGACAAATCAAGTGAGTCTATAAGTTGATTGTACCTCATAATAGGTTACTTAGAACAAGTGTTGATGGGTTAAATCGGGTTTTATTTCAAGTAGACCTTACTATGGGTCAATAATCGGTCTATTGTTATTCGATCATTTTAACTACGAGTTATCATTGGGTCAAAAAAATTTTAGATATAACAATTATGGGCCGTGAAATCGGATTCAAAAAATAGTCTTCTTGAATCATTTTGAATCTTGCCAATTTTGGGTCGTACTGTTTAGGATCAGAATAGATTAATCTCGGGTTCGAGTTCGACTAATTTTGCATAAATAGGATCTCTTCGGATTTCAAATTATATTGAACCAAAGTTCATTTAAATCCACATTCGGGTTTAGGATTGAAGTTTCAAATCGGATGATCGATTGACGGGATCAAATCAGTTTGCTAGTTCTTATCTAAAAGGGTCATGACTCATGAGTCATGTGTAATGAGTACGATGCCCAAGTGAAATACACCAAGTTGGCCCGAACCGTAAGTACTGACATTAAATGAATAATAATGGAGCATGTTGGCATGTCTAAAATGCCCAATCAATGATCTCATTTTAAATGGGCCCAACTAGTTTTCTTGTCAAGAGTCCATTGCAAAATAAAGCCCAACTGTTTCATTAGGGTTAGAAAAGCATACTGTTTGGTAATCCGTAACATCAAGGTTAGTTTTGTTTCTATTTCGAGTTTTAATGAAGGGTTAATAGGATTTACCATAGTTAAACAAGTAGGAATAATACCTCGTATTAAAAAATTGATTTTATGAGAGACGCTGATGCAGTTTAAATTGAGATCCATTGAGCCTTTACTCCTCAATTGTAATACGTTGTACCTTATATGATATGTGTGAATTGGAGCAACTTTGAGACTTATTTTTTCTCATTTTTTTATTGTTTTATTGAAACCACCGCATACACCCTTAGATATAAATGTTGGTTAATATGGTAGGTACATGAGATATCATTTGTACACCTTATCTATCGCTACTACTCGTCAGAAAACAGTGATGGACCGATGGGTGGCAATGTAGACCAATAATAGCTAGGAATGGCCGAATGGGAACGGTCTGAGAAGTCTGTCATCGAGGATCTACTAACCATGACCCAAGTCCCAAGAATACAATACCACAAAATTAAACACAATTTTATTGAATTTAATTTATTCCTAAACATTCTGAAAAATGAGAGGTTTGAGAGTGGTCCAAGTATCAAATTGGGTTAAATGTTGTCAGGTTCACAGTCAAGTTATGGGGTGCATGCACACACTCACACACATATTAAAGCATTGCTTTTGCATCACCTTGAAAACATAAATTCTGATCAAACTCAGTATTGTTGTACTCCTACTAGTTTCATTCCCATACCTCCCACCATCCCAACCTGTATGAATCACCGTCTTTAAATCATCAATTCTTCTGACATGTACTCAGTAAACACACGTTAGAATTTGAAATTGGGAACATAAGAGGAAGTTTCTTTCCTAATACATTTATTTTTTACATTTCTAACGTGTACACAATGGTATACACGTTAGAAACTAGTTGAATTATTAACGACACTTTAAATTATGAGATAAGATCTCTCTCTAGTCCATATTCAACTTGATTGGGGTTATGTATGTAGTTATGTGTGTGTATATATATATAAGTGAAATGAACTAATGAACCAAGTCTATCTCACATTCCTCCCTTCAAATCAAATTTTGTTGTGTCGAAAATGGTGATCCTATGTGAGAAGAAAAACGAATGGAATCCGAGTGTCAACATCCCGGAAATAAGTCCTAAGGCCAATGAGGTGAAAGACGAGCTTGGAAATTGGTTGAGTTTGAGCCTAAAGAAAGACAAAGAAGCAGCAAATTCAAATGATTTTGCGCCACCTGGTGACAATAATGACCGTAAGACTTTTACTTGCGGTTTTTGCAATAGGGGGTTTGTTAGTTCACAAGCGTTAGGAGGCCACCAAAACGCTCACAAGAGAGAACGAGGGGAAGCCAAAAGGCATAAGTTGTTCATGAAGGAGATTGGAATGGTCCCCTTTTTCGGCTTTAGTATGGTGCGCTCACTCGGGGTTCACCCGCACTCCCTAGTCCACAAGCCTTTTAATAGAGACGGGTTTTTCGTTGGTGGTTCTCGATACAATAACGGGTTCGACCATGTGTTAGGGACGGCGGGTATACGTCCGTGTGTAGGTTTGGAAGGGTCGGGTGTGGTTTGGCCGGGAAGTTTCCGGGTCGAGAAACAGCAGCCTAGCAACGCTAATTTTACTCATTCTGAAATTGACTTGAATCTTAGTCTATGATCACAATTTTTGAGTAGCTTGTTCTAAGTCTGCTCTTCCGAATTTTGTTAAACTTGTCATAATATTTATGCCTAATGATTAATGAATGATGTTTTGTTCTAAAATAACAAAGTGTTATGGCCAATGAAATGTCGTCACCGATAACTATATCAATCTCTTACATTTTTTTCCCCTACATATGTAAAACATAAAACATGTAAAACAATTAGATTCCGTATTAAAGTTCAATATTAGCTGATAACGCACTATCATAATATTTCCTTTCTATATAAGCCTATAAACGCAGATTTTAAATTGAAATTTACTCAGGCTATATACATCGGTCGTCATTATAAAATATCGATTTGATAAGTAAAGATTGTAGGTCAGTTATACAAAGAGTTATAATTTGGCGTTTGTAAAATATTGGGCCAGAATCTTGTTTCACATTCTGACAAGCATAATACTTTACGTTAATGTATTGGGCCCAAAAGGAGGGCTCCCGATGAATTTGAATATCAGAGCTCATTGTATTTTTTTGTTTTTTTTTTAAGAGTTAAATATCCTCTAATGTTGTCAAAATGAGACAAAAATAGAAATGAAAAAGGAAAAAATAAAATTGAATAGCTTTTTTATTTGCTTAATTTGATACCATTGTGACTTGTGAAATATATGATTTTTATTAGCAATTTATATAAGATAAATAATGCTGATGATATATTAAATAAGAGAAGAACGATTATATAAAAAGACGAAAAAAAGAAACTTTAGGTTGATTTGTTGATGGTGCAATATAAAATGTCACAAAATACACTTTTAAGTAACAAGAAGTACGAAGTAGGTAATTAATTTATGGAAAAATTACAAACAATTACTCTCTCCATTCAAGTCCATTCTGTGCACTTTCCTTTTTTGGCAATTCAAATTCATTCTGTGCATTACCTTTTTTGGCAACAATTAAACACTTTTAGGTCCCACTTGCAAATAAATTAGGTTATTATATTTCATTAATAAAGTTACTTTATCACTAATTGCCAATAAAGTTACTTTATCACTATAGTTTTAATACTTTATCATACTTTAATACAATGACATCATCCATTTCTTAATAATCGTGCAGTGACATAATGCACATAATAGACTTGAATGGAGGGAGTAGCTTCTTTCGTTCCTCTATCCTTGACGATCTCCATCGCGTACCTTTCGTTGGCTTAGGAACAGACCCCTCGGACCGGATGCAACCTCTATCCCCAAGAAGTATTTGAGACGTCCAAGGTCCTTAATCCCGAAGCTATTGTTAAGAAAGACTTTCAGACGCGTAAATGTTTCATTATTTTTACCGACGATGATCATATCGTCCACATAAACCAATACTCCAAGGAATACGCCATCTCGATTATATGTGAATAAGGAATAATCGGCAAAGGATTATATAAAACCATATGTCTTCAGTGAGTCGGTTAGTTTAGCAAACCAATTTCTCGAAACTTGTTTCAAGCCATACAATGATTTCGACAATTTGCATACCTTATTCGTCCCATTACACTCAAAACCTTGTGGTAAATGCATATACACCTCTTCGTCTAAATCTCCATGGAGAAATGCATTGTTCACATATAATTGAGCGATCGTCCACCCTTTATGCACGGCTACGTACTACTACTAGGCATCGAATACTCGTCATTTTAGCAATTGGAGCGAATGTCTCATGGTAATCGACCCCTTCGATCTGTGTAAAACCTTGGGCCACTAACCGAGCCTTATATCGTTCTATTGTCCCATCCGCCTTATGCTTCACCTTATATATCTACTTGCATCCAATAGCGCGCTTGCCCTTCGGTAAATCAACGATTTTTCATGTTCCGTTGGTTTCAAGGGCATCAATTTCTTTTACGATCGCTTCTCTCCATTCCAACTATTTACCGCCTCCGAATAATTCTTTGGCTCCCTTATTTCATTGAAGTTGGCGAAAAAACACATGTGATCAAAAGAAAAACAATCGTTTGTGACATAATTAGCTAGTGGATAAGTACCTTTCCTTTGGATTGACGATTGGTCCGAGTGAGCTTGTTGCGTGGGGTTTATTATTCTGGTAGATGTGCACGAGTAGTCTTTTTTCCAATAGGGCTCGAACTTTTCTCGGGCACCTCGGCCTTTTGGTGCCTCTGTCGCTGCCTGCTCTGTCGCAACATGTTCTGTTTCCTCCGCATTCACATCCTCAATGGCCTTTCCACTCATAGCATCTGTACTCCCTTCGGCTTCCCTTTCTTCTTTACTAGGTTTGACTATCGGATCACAGTCCATCACCACGGGCTCATCAAGTGTGTCTCGTTGACGGTTCATTGTATTTGGTGCGTTATCAATAGCACCAGTACTTCCTAAAGGGAATATATACTTAAAGAAAATCACGTCACGGGACTCAAATATGGTACGTCGCGTGAGGTCGTAAACTTTCCAGCCCTTCTTCCCATAGGGATAGCCAATAAAAACACACCGCTTACTTCACTCATTAAATTTGTCTTTTGGTTTGTCTTTGTTGTGAGCGTAACAAAGGCATCCAGAACCCGAACATTATCAAGACGAGTTTTCTCTCCATACAGTAATTCATAGGGAGTAAGGCCATTAAGTATACGAGTGGGAGTACGATTAATTAAGTAGGCTGTCGTTAGTACACATTCCCCCCAAAATTCGATAGGTAGTTCGGCTTGAAAACGAAGTGCCCTAGCCTTCTCTAAAATGTGTCGAAACTTTCGCTCTACCCTTCCATTTTGTTGTGGAGTGTCTACATTGCTAGTTTGAAAAAGGATTCCAGCATGTTAATTATAATATTCCTTCATTGTCCGCTAAAGAAATTTGATTCCATTGTCACTTTGGATAATTTTGATTTGTTTTCCAAACTGCGTTACAGTCATTTGGTAGAATTTTTTCATGAGTTGGCTAACTTCTCCTCTATCTTTCATAAGGTAGACCCATACTCCCGTACTATAATCATCTACAATGGTGAGAAAATAATGGGCACCGGACATGCTACTAGTTCGATAGGGACCCCAAATGTCGCAATGAATTAAGACAAATAAATCAGTACTTCTCTTATTATTCAAATGAAAAATTGACCGTGTAACAACCCGGATGTAACACCCCGAATTCTCAAACTCGGGATATTACATTATGAGTAACATAAACAATGGATCAACGTATCATAAGGATCTTATTAAAATATCATCCTCTTACAAAATCAAAGTGATAACAATAATAAAATAATAATGTTCATGCGGAAGCGAAATAAATAATAAAATAGCGGAATTCTTCTTAAGTGATAGCGTCCCATCCAT
>JAUEKU010168878.1:0-11418 GCA_032274805.1 Gypsophila paniculata
GAGAAGAAACGTAGGTGTGACGAGGAGACGAAGAAGGGCGGTGTATAAGGCGGTTTGTATGTGAAAGGTAGATGGTGTAACTTATAAGGGAGGGTTTTGATATGTGTATATATATATAATATGCATATAGTGATACACAGTCAAAGTCGAGACTGTTCTAACGATTTTAGGTCACTTCTTTAAATAAAGATAATAGTAAAATTTCACTCAAAGTTGGTTTACATATTATTTTAAAATTTTAAAACGAGTAAAAAGGATATTTTTATAAAAAGTAGTCAATATATATTTTTGAGATATTACTATAAAAATAATGGATCGTAAATATTAACTATCAAATTAAAGATAAAAAAGAGTAAATTATTTTCTATAAAAAGTAATGGTCTAAAATGTTTTATTATAAAATCGTAAAAATAAAGGGTGTTACAGGTTCCTTGTGGTGTTTTCTTTAGAAGTTGGTCCATTTGGATAGTAAATTGTGAGGCTAGTAGTCGAATTGCCCTTTGACCACGTGGGTCGGTGTTAGGTGGATATTCCCCTTTTGTTTTGTAATTTAGGATCGCTTGATACCATAAAAACCAATAAAATAACATTCTAATTTCAAGAAAATGATCCAAATTATTTGGGTGCATTTCTGGGCAGATTTGACATTCTGAAACTGTTCCAGAATGTACAAATTTTTCGTTTCATATTTTTTATAATTGTTATAATTAATTTGGACTTATTTCATGATTGTTATGAAAAGGAGGTTAAAATTAGCAAATATAATCAAACCGAGTTAATTAAATTCCAAGAAATTAGTGGAGACTAAATTTTAGAGTACTAAATCAGTTTAGATTAATGACTTGGACTTAAATATGATTTAAGTGTTGATTATGCATTTTAAATGGTTTAAAGTTGACAAATTCCTAATGAAAATGAAATTATTACCCAAGGCATATTAATAGGCGATTTGGCTCATCAATTATGAGATAATTGTTGCATATTCGATGAATTGTTGTCATTTATTTATCTTAAGCATGTAATTTGTACCTAGTATGGCCTAGTTTATTTAATTGGTATTACCCGTAATGAAAGGGAATACCAATTTGGTTTGTAATTTAAATGCGATCTCGCATAGCCGGTTTGTAATATTTTAATAGATTTATTTTTCATTTGGATGAATGTATAATAAGTTAGTTTTTATTTATTTATTCATTTGAAAGTTGTAATTTATTATTATATTCAAGACCGGTGCACTTCCCAAAGACTGTAATTTTGGAAGGAGTTTCAAATTCATGAGATGGTGCCATACTTGGAAGGTGTTCAAATCAAGCTTCATGGGCCAAGGAGTTGGTTCCAAGTTGTAATAAGTAAACTAGGTGGCCATGCTAGGATTTGTGATTGCTTTTACTTGCTTTTCTTATGTTTCATTTGCATGCCAAATCGCCATACTAATATTGTCAATTATGATCACCTAAGATTCACCTAGTTAATTCACTTAAAGGGAATTGGTAATAAAATTGACAAGACCACTCACTTGATTAAAATTGAGATTAGCCTCACCAATTAATAACACCCATGAATCCCTTGTTCATTAGGGGGGCACGCTCGCCCAAGCGGGGTGTTCTCTTTTTACCTTAGGTAAGTGGGGTGATAAGGGTTATCACAAGCTAAAGTTGGTTGGACTCAACGGAATATAAAGACGGTCTTGTGTTCTGAGGCTAGGAGATGGTTTTATGAAAACCATCGACCGAGAGTTCTAGGAGTAGAATCGGTCAAGTGTTGACCCACCGAATTTATCTAGAATTGGGATGTATCGCCCAAGTGATGCCCAATTTTATTTAAAGACGGGTCTTAGAATCATTTGATGGTCGACTCATATGCAACTTTTTCTACTTGTATATGTTCTAGTTTCATGATGGACTATCGTCGACTAAGTGTTCTGAGTTGTTGACTTTACCTTTTTGGTCTTCCATGATGCTTGCGGGTTGGTCTTGCTTGACGGCAAGCAATGATTCAGTCTGGGGAGATTTGATGTGTGCATTTTATATGCACATTTGTCTATTATTTTCCCACCATTTACGCTTATATTGTAGCTCTTTTTGAGCTAACTTGTCACCATATCTCGTTTGTTTGCTACTTGGGTTGTTTTTGAGTGATCTTGCAGTATTTTGGAGCATTTAGTAGCTATTCTTGGATATGAGAACTTGCGCCGGATCATACCGCTGCTGACACGCATCTCGAGTACTTACTACGAGGAGAGATGATGTAGATCTTAGGCAAATACACCCTGACTGGTATTTTACCGATCGGTTTTTTGATAAACCGATCGGTTTTCCTGGCGCCAGCAAGCCTGATGCGTTTTCAGTTCTGCAATTATCCGCTTTTGGATTATGGGCTTTGGATGGACGTCCTAGGTCATGTTAGGTCGAATGAGCAGCAGGGAAGCGAAATCGTTATAAAAGAGAGGAGAAACTATTATTTTGATCATCGAATCTTACACATTCTAAGCCCTTGTTGAGGTTTAGCAATTGTAATCTACACTATCGTTCTCAAACAATTAGTTATTTTAGTTTTACTTTTGAGTTCAAGCATTTGACGTTTGTAATCATTCCAACTTTGATACAATTTCAGGTTTTAATACATTTTCATCATTTGCGTTAATCATTTGTTATTTTCATTATGTATTTCCCCATTTCCCTTATAGTAGATCCGGTATTTCTAGTTAATATGTGTAGCTAAATCTCTCGCTAGGGTTAGGGATGACTCGTATAGAATAGGGAATTGCGCAACGTTGATTAAACCGTTTCATTTGTCTTGAATTCTTTGTTTACATTTAATCCGCTGTTTATTTGTGGCCATATTTAATACGCTATCATCACCAAAACCCTCTTGAGACTGGAAGGGTAAGGAGGGAGATTAGATCGTAAACTAGAATTGGAACAAGCTTTTAGACCTGACGGATATTAGTATTGTTTTAGAGTTATTAGCAGTGGAAGGACATTATCATACTCTTGAGGCCATTGTTTACCTTGACCAACGCAATTACCATTTTTTTTTTGCGAGAATTCCGGTAAACGCCCTAGACTGTCTCTTATAGTTATCACCTCGAATTTATTTACATATCGTTGAGACTTTATTTTTATTGAACCTTCTTCTCAAAGCTCATATTAAATTAGTGACAATTGACGTAGTTTTAATAATTAATTTGGAACAACTAAAATCTGCCTCCTAGTGAATCGACAACCCTGACTTGCCTCTAGATATTATTTAGTTAGTACACGTTAGAAACTTATAAATATTATCTTGATATAGGCACGCAATAAGCCCGTATCAATTTTGGTTTTATATGCATGCAGAAGGGAAACGTGTGCTCAACAAATTAAACAGTAATAATCTAGTTAGTTAGATTAGCTAGATGGCCAAACTAGGAATTTATTTTATGTTTTTCATATTTGCTTATGCTTGCTTGCTATTCATAGCAAATCACCATATCATGCATTTCACCATAGTCCCACTATTGTCAATTTACAATCATCTAAAATTCATCTATTTAGTTCACTTAAAGGGAATTGATAATTAATTGACATAACCTCTCACATGATTAAAACTGACATTAGCCTTACCAATTATTAACACCTATGAATCCCTTGTTCATTAGGGCCACGCCCGCTTAAGCGGGGTGTTCCTTTTTACCTTGGGTAAGTGGGGTGATAAGGGTTATCACATGCCAAAATTGGTTGGGCTCAACGGAATATATAAACAAGTCTTGTGTTTTGGGGCTATGAGATAGATTTACTTGAAATCCGTCGACCGAGAGTTCTGGGAGTAGAATCGGTTAATAATTTACTCGCCAAATTTATTTAAACTTGCGATGTATCGCCAAAGTGATGTCCAGTTTCATTTAAATACGGATCTTGAAATCATTTATATATTTTTTTGAGGGTCATTATATAAATGGTTAACTTGTTAAAACGTTTTACAAGTAATTATTTAAAAACGATAAATGTTTATATTTTTCCTATTTTGTTGTAGTACTTGATTCGTAATGGCATCATCATCCACTTCCACTCTATTATCTAAAGACTCTTGGCTATGCTCCTTTATGGAAAATGTTTTCTTGAAGGACGATGATGGCAACTTTATAAATTGGGAGGCAAGTCTTCGTAATGCCGCCTCCGCCGACGGCAAACTCCATCCATTTAAAGCTTAAAAAGGTCTAATTAGGCGTTTATAACTTACACAATCATAAACAAAATCCATCCAAAGCTTAAAAAGGTCGAGGACAATCACAAAATTAAAATCTCAAGTCCAAAGGTCAAAAAGGTCGAGGACACAATAGCCGACCTATGCCTAAGTCAAGAATAAAAACGATCCTTTACTCGAGTCTAAACTCAAATAAAAAATCAGACCTAAGTCCAAAATGGGTCAACCATAAAATTAGATCAATAAGTCCAAAATGGGACAATCACAAAATCAAATGAAAAAGGACAAAGAGGCCAACAAAATATCCGTTCCACGATTCAACAAATAAACGGCTAAGTTCCCACAAGAACACTTAGCTCGCATAGCAAAGGAAAAGACTAGGTTTCCTCAAGAACACTTCACCACAAATAAAATCACTTAGTCAAATATAAGCTAAAAATGGCAACTAAGACAAACTCGAATGATTACAAGTTCAAAGTCTTTTCAAGACGGGATTTCGGGTAGTACTTAGATTTCGGGTAGATTTGTATGCAAATGGACTTTACCTCTTACAATTATCAGAAATTTTCTCCACCTTCTCACCGGTTACATCCTCATAGCCCCATTACAATCTTATTTAGACACCTCGTTAGTCATGAACTGGAATATGTAAAATCATGAGCGGTCATTGTGTCTCAATGGCTTTAATTTTTACTTGTCGAGTTCGGAAGGTACCCACTTGTCCTCCGCGTTTCATTCAGCAATGTGTTTAAACTTCGGGTGTTCATTCAAAATTTGACATTTTGTACCGTTATCAAGGTCAACTATTGCACAACGCCTCAGCCTAGCTAAGGTGGAAGCAAATACTAGTTAGTGACATTTCCGTATGCGGCAACGATTCTTGAGCTATAAGGTCATCATTTCTATTTGCCATAGTCACGTTTCATCAAGAGTCCCCAAATCTGCCAGAAGTCCAAAAGAGTCGACCCATTCCAAAAAACCCCAAACCTACTTCCAACTATGTCAAACTTATCAGAAAGGAACCAAATAGTCAACTCTCTACTTTTTCAAATCAAAATCAAACCAACCACTTCGATCGGGCCCAAAATCTGTAACGGGTCTTAGCATTTCTAACCTATATCGAGTCTTGAGTCATGCATATTAGGCTTGGTCTTTTCAGGTCAACATTTCAAACATCTTTTTAAAACATTTTCAAAACCGTGTTAACTTTCAAACCATTTACAATATGCTTTGTGTAACTGCTATGCGCCATTTATCTATGTGTTATCTGTTATGTGACACTAACCATGGAGGTACAAAATCAATTTCAAAATTGCAAATTTCAAAACCAAAGTTTTCAAAATCGAAAATTTTCAAATCACATTTCAAAATAAACTTTTTCAAAGCCAATAATTCAAAATCAAAATTTCAAAATCAATTTTCAAATTTCAAACCGACCCTTATCAAAATCAATTTTGAACGACACACACACCATCCATTTCAAATTGATTTTGGCGACACACACATCGCCTTTTTAAATCAATTTCGGACGACACACAACGTCGCATTAAAATCAATTTTGGCGACACATAAACCGCCTTTTAAAATTTCAAATTTCATGTTTTCAAATCAAGCTAGAACTACCGTTTGGTTTGTTTCCACATGTCATGGATATGTAGGCAACTCTTTGAGCTCAATCGCCTTTTTCAAAATTTTCAAACCAAAATTTTGACAAGTTTTCAACCTTTTTAAATTTCAAAATAATTTGGCACCATTTAAACCGCCCTTTTGACACTCTTTTCGAACTTTCAAACCTAAATTTTAACAAGCTTTCAACCTTTTCACATTTCAAAATAAATTGGCGACATTTTAAAACCGTCACTTTTCAATTTTCAAAACCAATTTTCAAATGATTTGGGCCGGCATACATTTACAAAAAATGCACCCATGTCCCTCCAAATTGGTTCCCGGCGATAGGTCCACGTCTCTCTTCCTTAAAAGACACATGCCTCGTGTCGCGATAGTTCTCGAGATCTGCGATGATCCGGAGTTCTATCTTAGTTTGGCTAGCTTCTCATCCAAGAATCAGTCAAACTGGGGGCTCTGTAGATACTCAGATCTGCATCTCCCAAACAAGCCCAGTGATGAATTGGGCTATAACATTATTGATTAATTGATATAGATTAAAAAGAGTTGAACTCATGTCTTAATTGGATTATTGTAATTAAAAAGTTTGAGTTAAATACACCATCGACCCAAATCATGGCCCATTAACCTCTACCAACCTCTTTTACAAACATTAGACACTCGTCTTAGCCCAGTGACATTTTTTAAGCCCAGCTGAACTCAAATAACTTTTTGGACCCGAACCCGATTCATGCCCAACGAATAGTTCGAGACCTCAGGTTCAAAAACCGACTTCGAAGCTGATCTCAGAACGACGTTTTAAGCTCGGCAGACATATGTTCAATTTTTGGCCCAAACCGACTTGCGGCTCAACCCAGGAACCTTCTAGAACATTCGAGAAGCTTTTAGGAACTGTCTAAACACGTCTTTATATTTTAAGAAGTTCACAATTCCTGAAATTCTAAATAAGATAGAGTCAGAATCCAAGATAGAATACCAAAGCATTTCAACCCGATTGAAACTAAAAAACTGACGAAATCACCCACCCTAAATCGGCAGAACAAATGGCAATTTGGCCAAGTAGTCGCCAGAGCTCTAGCGGTTTCCTTGGCACTCGCCAAACCTTTGGCGTTTTCTAACCGCTGTTTTGGCATATTTTCGACTATAAATACCGAGCCAGTTCCAACATAAATGACATCAGAATTCAATACGAAAAACTTATACTCTTATCTCCGCAATTCTGGCATAGTAAAAACACAATAATAAACTTAATATCATTCAAGTTGAAGATTTATTCAAAACAATTCAAGTTCAAGCTCAAGTCATTCAAGCCAAAAAGGTAATTCATTTTAAAGTTTAAACTCATCCTAACTTGGTACCATCAAATCACTCTGCTTCTTATGGTGTATTGACACTAGTTCTCCTCCCCCTCCCTCTAAACTTATAAGGGTGCATTAGCCAATAATTAAATATCGACAGCGCGGACCCATCTTATGGCTCCCGCAAATAGGCTCATAACCTAATTAAGACCCCGTCGATCGTGCATAAACCTGACTCATAACTCCCAAATTCAAATAATAATATATTAACTAAATTCAACTCAATTAATCAATTGTTTTCAAAACTACTCAAAGTTTCAAAAAGCCTTCACTTTAGAATAAAATGATATAACATGAGTTCGACACTTAAATCGATTTCAACTATATATATTATCAACCTTGTAAATCTGAGGGCGACTTAATTAAATTAATTAATTGTCTTTCATTATCGCATGCATTAGTTCTATATCCTATAATAACCAGTTGATGTAAGTTTTGATTTATCTATTCTAATGATAACTAAAAGTGGTAAAAGCAAGAGTTATTAAATAATAAAGAGGGAACCTAGGGTCGTCGGATCCCTAGATATGATGATTAAGTACCTTAGATTAATTAGGTCGGTATTATGGTGAACATGTTGACTAGATCATTAGGCAAGGCCTCTTGAAACTTATGCCAATCCTATAGGCTATAGTCTAACTGGAGACCTCTCGGAATTTACCCGTCAATCTTATACCTATTTATATAAGTCTAACGTCGCTCAGTCTTTCGTCCTCTTAAAGCAGCGTTACCAAGGTCAACTATCCTAACTCGTCAACTAGTCAAGACAATTGGGGTATAACGTAAAGAAAGGGAGCCACATAATTCACCAATCAATCTACCATTATCAACTAATAGCGGGGCTTAACGTCTCATAATTTAGATCACCTAAACCCTAGTTATTTATTTAGCTACTCATAGTGTGGATACGTGAAAATCCACTCTGATTTTTAATTGAAAAATTATTAGGTTTAGAAATTGAATTGGGAATTAGATATTGAAAATTGAATTCTGTTGTAAACTGTAAATTACCAGAATACTGTAAAAATAGGTCAATTGAAAAAGTCATATTTTAAGTCAAAACTGAACGAAAGCAGGCATTGGAAATCGCCAATGGTGATTACCTGCTAAATCGCTAGTTCTCTGGCGATTTGGTTCACAGTCGCAAGTTTTTATTTTGTTTAAAATCGCTTTTTGGCTTGCTAGGAATTGAAACGAATTTAATTTTATTGCCGTACTGAAACAGTATTGAAAAACTGTTCAATTTAGACATAAAAAATATTGAAAATTGATTTGAAGAGCATATCGAAACGTATTGAAAATTGAATTGAAAAGTGTGGAGTCGCCACCAAATAATGAAGGTTATTTGGACCCTTTTTAGACACATTAAAACTATTAATTAGCCTTAATGAATCTAAATCGATATGCCTTTAATTCCTATTATTAAAGACAAAATTGCCCTTAGAAATAAATACACATCGATGTCGTATCTTCCCTTCTAAGGTTAAATAACCAGAGACTGGATACGGAAAAAGGGTACCTTCTAGGAAGATTAATTAAAAGACTCATTAAAATCACCTAGACCGGCCTAAGACTCAAGCCTTTACTTACTTTGAAAACGGGTTGAAAAGATTTAGATTTGATGTTCTTAATTAACTATCGTGAATGCAAATCAATTTCATATAAGACATATAAACATATTATCATGCGTGCGGTAATTAAAGACCCGTATTTAAACACATAAATTGAAGATTATATTGCCCTCGGATTCGAGGTCGACGATAAATGAAATTGACCAAAACTCTTGTATTGAATCGAATTAGAAAAGTTTGACATTATTTTGACATTAGTTTGATTGATTGGATTAGTTAGATCGCGAGTCTAAGAGTCGGTTCCGATAGACGGGGTTCTATTGGATCATGAATCCATATGTGGAACCTAGAGGTGGGCTAAGTTCGCACATGTCGATATTTAAGTTTGGGTAAGCACCCTTGTAAGTCTAGGAAGAGAGAACTACCTTTTTAGATTGAATAGGAACTCGAATGTTGAACACTTGAATGATATTTAGGACTTGAATATTTGCGTATTAAATGATTGTTGTGTTTGCAGAGAGTTTAGAGGTGATTTTGTGTTTATTTTCGATGTGATTTGAGTTCTGAAAGTCTCGTATTTATACTAAAAATATTGGAAACATGGGTTGGAAATTGTCAGAGGTCTTGCGATTACCCATGTAATCGCCAGAGCTCCGGCGGTTTCGGGTTGAATTTGGTAAGTGATTTTCGCCTTATGTTGCGAGATTTGCAATCCGATAATTAAGGTAATTATATTATGCTCGTATATAATTGAAGGCAATACGAGATTATAATTATATTTAGAATTTTGTGAGATATGAATTATGTTATGTCCTTAAATACAATATTGTGCATATTGATTAATTGGAACATAATTATTTTATTTTGACACACGTTTAATTATTGTTAAGGCAAGTTTTCGATACCGAGTTTATTTTTGGATTTGGGCTCGGGATTGACCCGTTGGCTGAAATTTTAACATGTGCCTACTAGACGTAAAATGACGCTCTAGTGAGACGCGACGTCTGGCAGGGGATCCGAGTCGCTCTCGGGCCCGGTACCACCGGTGTGTCCGGAGTACCTTGTTGTGATTGAGTGCGTCTGGGTGTGTCCCGTCACTGGTATGATGGATTGAGTGCGTCTGGGTGTGTCCCGGCACTGGTATGATGGATTGTGAGTACGTCTGGGTGTGTCCCGGTACTAGGGTGGAGCCCGTGTTGTACGTTGTTGCATTGCATGGTCGAGTCGTATATTGATCTTCGTGTTATGTTTCATGCTTTATATTATTGAAACTGACGTTTGTGGCTTTGTGTAAACCGTCACCTATTTCCGGGGTGGCCTGTGTCGATCCATATGATATTTCCGATCATATGGGGAGCAGTCTGTCGCAGGTTGTATTGCATAGCGAGCGGGCTTGGGACGAGCATGGACAAGGGTCGAGTCATGTAGCTTGGAGTCGATAGTAGTAGATGTGTTAGAAGGTGGTAGTAGTCTTCACTTGTACCATTTATTGTATTGTATTGAAATCAACTAACTCATGTATCATTTATATAAGCGTCCTTGATTGTAGTTTTGATATACTGCCTCGGGAAACCGAGATGGTAACGCCTCGATTGTCTTGGCCGGATAGTCGGGGTGTTACAAATATCAACCCGACCTAATTCGTAACCGACTCGAAATAACACAAATTGATTAAAATGACAAACCGGAAGAAACCAATCAAAATCGAGCTATACTGAAACTAAGGCAAACCAGAATAAAATTGAACCGTTATAACCGATGAGAAACCGAACTGATTGACCCGTTTGCTAGGTCAATATAATTTAGTCATCCATAAAATGATTTGGGTATTCCTGAAACAAAACAAGGTCCAAAACTGCTTCCTTTAGCTTCTTGTAAGTCCTGGTTGAAATTCGAGAGTAAGTTAAACAGGGGATTGCAATCGTTCTTGGGTAGATCGTTTAAGAACACTCTTAATTGAGGGCATTAACAGTTTATACTCCGGCTAGCCTTGTCAGCTACGTCTATGATTTTCGAGACTACTAGAAAAGCATTTGGCCCTGAAGAACAACCCATGTAAGCCATCATAAGGCATTCTGGCCTCAAGTTAATATAGACTTCCCTTGTGCTTTCTTCAATATCGATCTTGCCTGTGTTGTTACGGTTCTTTGTTACAAAGCAAAGGCTTGAGATTTTAGGGTGCAATTTTAATAATAGATTTTAGGCTTCAGACGGTCTGAAATAAGACGGAAATGTCACCATTTTTTTAATAAAATGTAACCATTTAATGACAAAATGTTATAACTAAAGTTGTCACTTTTTACCTGAAAATGATGGTAACATTTTATCAGAACATAGAAACATTTTATCGTAAAATGACTACATTTAGTCCGTCTTATTTCAAACGGGAAATAGCCCGTCTGAAATAAAAATTTGCGGAAAGAAAAATTATAGCCAGCTAAAGAAACTTTTATCTTTCTCCTTGTTCCTAGTATATATAGACCTATAAACCACCCTACTCGAATGATGGTTTTATCCTACAACTAGTTTTAATGTTGGGTGATGTTCTAAATTTCTAGCCCAAATATTTGCCTAATGTTTCGACCAAAATTTGCACTTTGGTTTAATGTGATAAAGAGTGGATTAAATAGTAAAGATTTGCTAATAAAACAAATAAACAAACGTAGGGAAAATGACAC
>JAUEKU010168888.1:0-11418 GCA_032274805.1 Gypsophila paniculata
CACATACTATGTAATAGTAACATGCCATGCAACGGAACAACCAACATGCTAAATCACCACAGTAGACGTGCATACCAACATTCCGGCACATAACTCGCGCAAACTTTCTACTCTCCCACCAATAAAAGTTACGTCCTCGTAACTTACGAAACATACCTCAATCAACAAATGTCATCAACATCAATACAAATCTAGACGAATCAAATCATACCAGAGTAACAACGATTCTTACGCAAATCAACACGAAATAGCTTAACTCAAAGAATAATACAGGACTATAATACAACCCAATCACTACCCCACAATTTGACACAATACAACAAGCAACAAGGAAACTCATCGTACCACTCAAGAATAAAATTTGCATACATCACGTTACATCACTTAATATATATACCACGATCGGCAACTCCCACTTATCCTTAACCTTAAACGCTATAAGTCTATTATAGTTTAATGTTCACTTCAACCACAACTCCTATTCCCCGAAACAATTCTAATGTACTAGTCCCCACGACAACCTGGATTCATAACTTCGTAAATACATCCATACACCCTAAACTCTTGATTTTACCTACTTATAATACCCAATCATACCTTACCTTTATACTTTTATTTTTCGCTTCACTTCACGCCGCAGATTACTCCTTAATCGTTCCGAGTCACTCTAAAGCTAACAAAACACAAAACACCCTACCCGCATTACTACTTGTACCACGTGCTAAGCATCATATTGACAAACACTCAGATTCTAACGAATCAACCATAGCTTATCACTCATCGTCCCATTCCCTCGTATTACTCCCTATACATACAATCATTATAACTAGCCCAACACCTTAAATTCTCATCTTCACCTATAGAACACTCTAGTCTCCCCATACCCCTAAACTAGGCCGTTGTTCAAGCGTTTCCAAATTCCATTTCCATATAACTATAGCGATTCGAATTGTGGCAATCAACACACACTCTCTGTCCTTCAATGTCCGAATTCCTGTTCCAATAGAGCAAAACATCAATCCATTCATACATGGCTTTATCCCACTTAACATAGCCTAAATCAAACTTTAACATTCATTTTGATTTACTTGCCGCCTAGACCGTACAACACATCCTAAGTCTCATCCTCCCACTTATTATTACAACTCCTTCAATCAACTTCTTCTCATAGAATCCTTTATCGCTTTACCACTTAATATCATAAACCCAAAATACCACAATACTATACTCAAAAATCAACGGATTCCTACCCTATTACCGCTATTCCATTGCTTTGACAACCCAAAGAATGCCATAACTTACTCGCTTAACGAATTAAGCTCACACACACGAACTCTTTGCGGCTGATCTCTCAATTTGGCACTTAACAACTTTCATTGCACCAATACTACTAACAGTAATTGTACTCATTCAAAATGATTTATACCGCAATCCATAATAATGATAACACCAACCTTTTATACTGTTTCTCCGTTATCTGAGAAGCAAATATTCACTCTGTAAAACTTTTCTAGGTACAACAACTCCTAATGGTACAAACCTTACCCTACTACACATCTCATCCACCGCGTTCACTCAAGCACTTAATAATACACTCACACCCACGCCCTTCGATCTGTATTCATTCTCACGCTAATCGAGATACTATATCCATTATAACTGTCCATCTCCAAGGGTACCCTCACGTACCAAACATTCACTCAAAATTACACCCTTAACTCTTACGCTTCAACCCTTACTCTATTTCACATTCCGCCTAAGATAAATTCTTACTAGACCTAAGGAACTAGACTCACTCTTCTTTTGAGGTACACTATACAATCACTTCTTCCTTGTCCTACTTGGACTCACAAAATCTCTGAAAACTGGGTAACATCTATCGTCCTGTTCACGAAAATCTAGAAGTGCTCTGGCAAAACTAGCTATAAGCCCCCACAAAAACCAACCAACCAAGCCTCAATATCAAACCAAAACCTTATGTACGCCAATCTATCCCAAACTCAATTCAAAATACTGCTATTTATTATTCTAACCACCAAAGCCACAACCTATCACAATTCAAATCCATCTCCTCCTACAAGAAGGCAAGGAAAACCCAAACCAACTCATACTTGAATCATATAGCAAGTTCTAGGTCATTCCTAAATTTTTCGATAACTAACATCAATAGATATACAAATATAGAAAGCACTGACCACACCCAAAATATCCTCCACAACATACCGGCATGTACAACAAAACTTGAGGCAAATAAGCATACAAGTACGCAACCCTTCTACGATATCAACTCGAATAACAACCATCTCATATCAAGTATCCATTATTTCTTATCCATAATATCAAAGAAGACTATCGAACGCATAGATTCACTAAACTTTCCTGCTCTTAAATCACCCATACTTACTCAAGTTCTTAATAGATAGCACTAATCAAAGTCAACCATAATCACGCACGCAAAACTCACAGGCATAACATCAACCTTGGCAACAACCATTCAACATCATGGATACGTTCACACATTCCAATAGTTCAATCATTCTAATCACCCAACACCACCAAGGTACACAACTAACAACCTTAAGACACAACTCAAAATCACGCAATGCTAGCAATTCACACTGAAAACCATAATCAACATTCAAGGCTCATAAATAGCATTTATTAAACCTCTAGTTAACATGATTTGCATATCTCATATAAGTAACACGCTTTTACCAAATGCCAATACGTAAATCGCAACTCAAGCAAACAATTGAACTATTCCCACATGATATCCAGTCAAATCATCAATATAGTAAAGTTTTATCAATCTATACTCTCATTATATCATGCCTTCGTACGAGTTACCATTTTTATTATCACACATCATACACAAGATACTTGTATTCCTTTATTTTTTTTTTTCATATACACAAACAAATTCGATATAATTACATGCCATACCACATATAAGGCATCCCACACCCTCAAGTCTATACCTAAATACATTGATCTCACCACGCACATTCGTAAACACTTGTCCATACTTAAGCATTTAATGCATCTTTATAACACAATCATTTTAAATATCACATTCTTTCCAATCAACAATGATTCAAATCATTTATACATGTTTAAACATCGTATCATAACACCTACACATCGCTTAACATCTCACCCTCGTGCATAATCAAACCCCTTACCCATTCATACAAATCAAACGTCACTACATCCAATGCACATCAACGTTCATCACGACAACTCATCACAATCCAAAGTTTATGACTACATCACATGGTGCACAAATAATACCGCTTACTTAACATGTATGCTCTCACGCTCATCCATGCAAAACATCACGATCAATCACCCATTATACGATTACAAACATGTTATACACGCATACAACCATAACACACGATAAACCTCAAACCAACATAATTCAATAGGCTAAACTCGCTATAGAGACGTGTTCACACGCAAATCATAGCTCATCACGATTTATTAACATACATCACGCCACATTTCATTCAATCTTGCAACTCTTTATTAGCATTACACATATTCTAGCTTGCCGTTGGACTTACCATATCTTATCCAATTTATGCAATCAACATAAGTTAGCAAATTATTATGTCTAAAGTCATTCAAAAGCGAAATCACAACATTACATCACGTTATCCAACTATAGTCATGCTCATTATCACACTTTCATGCAACAGCAGAGTCCACAAATCCTCAAACGCGCTACTTAGGCGCCTCCAATGACCATATATGTTCTAATCCCATCCTCCAACAAGAAGTAATAACAAACAGACATTATATATATATACATAAAGATAGCGATGTGATGTCATATCTAATCTAACAAAACCACATAACATGCTTCAACCAAATCATACTCATTCTCATGTAATCAACAGGTATTCATCATGCTTTTACTTTACAACCACTCATAATGCACTAAATAGCAGGAACTAAATATAACTCATTCACAATGAAATAATAATCAAATCATAAGCATCAATTAATTGAACGTTTATTAATCAAAATTGCCAAAGGATATAGCGTGAACACGGCGCATTTGACCGAGCTCCTCCTCACCATCTCTCCATGTCTCATATCGTAGATTATCATCTTCCGTATCATGTATCTCATCGCATATATCATATCGCCTCATCTCATCATGTATATCATCTCATCTCATACATCATATCATCATATCATCATATCATCATATCTCATAGCTCATATCTCATATCTCATATCTCATATCTCATATCACATATCTCATAACATATATCTCGTATCGCATATCTCATAGCTTTTTCATTTCACATATCTCTTCTCATCACATCTCATACAATCTCGATTACACATCTCTTCTCCTCGTCATAACATGCCTCTTTCACTTCCACTTTTTGATGCCATATTATCACACACAACACAATCATAATCACAACATTACACAAGAACAACAAACACGACAACACACAATAACATTCATCGCACCCACCTATTCTACCCCCGAGGTTACCACTCAGATTCATGGCTACCAAGCTCTCTAGGAACGTCTCCCCACCGAGGCTTCGGGACGTCTCCCTAACACCGGCGTTGCTTGGAACACCACTCTTCCTCATGGGGTTCATTTTAAACCTAAGTTCGTTTTATTACCTTATTCTTTTTAGACAAACTTCCTAAGGTTTATTTTTTTTTTACCATCCTAAAATTCATTTTAAGATTCATTTTATGCGCAGGACCTTACTCTGATACGACTTTGTAACACCCCCACTTAAGCAAGAACACCCTAACTTAAGCAAGGGCGCTACACGGGGAATCAAAATAAAAACTGCAAGAGTTCGGCCATAAAACGGACTATGCCTGGATGCAAAACATATATAAAACGAGAAAAAAAGTCCAAAGAGACTACACCGCCACTCTACAACAATACACAACTCCAAAGGTACTAGTCAAAAGAGCAAGTGACAAAGAAGTGGCTACTACGCGTCCAACATGACTCTACGTGACACTCTAGACCAACTTGACACACGATTCGCCTCCCCGCTCCCAATCAAGCATCCAAGCAATTAAGCGTCCAAGCTAACATCAAGCACCGGTGCCTATCAAGGCAAGACAACGTACAAACCTAGTTAGTCGAGTGAAAGGTATCAAGCATACAACATTAGAAAATGCATAAACATAACTAAATCAGGGCTTAGCCCATAATAATCAACAAGGACCTCTCGGTCCAACTTAGGACCCCACGGTCCTCACCACTCACTCGGCCACAAGGCCTCAAATCTCAACTCATCATCTCTTTCTCTACTTGCTCATTCATTCTCATATTTCCTCTTCTTCTTTCTTGTCACTTATCTTGCTTGCTTTTCTAGGCTTATCATGTAATGTATCAATCCTCTTGCTTTTAACTCATCACAATTCTTTTACTATGCCTTTCAAGGCTCATTCTCAAACTTTGCTCAACTCTTTTCTTTTCTTTTCTTTTCACAACTATTTTTCCTTCTTTTCACCTTCTTTCTTATAATTCTTTTCAAACTTTTCATAAACTTTCTCAACTCTTCTTTTCTTTCTTTCACACATCAAATCATATTCCTCTTGAAATCTTTCCTTCTCAACTCAAGTCTCTTGCCTCTACTACCAACACAACATCTCAACTCACAGCATACACCAGTACTCTGCCTCTTCTCAATTTCACATCACGTTCTCACAATTAGGTAATACAAATATCATCCCTGCAAGCTCAAGCGTATAACAAGAAAAACAGGCTGCCAATACACACAAACACACGGCACACTCAAGACGTACGAAGTGAATACCAAACACACGCTTCCCCTGCAACAAGCCTCACCACACTAATCACACACAATCAAAACAGTCTGTAACTTATTACTCATCATAGTGTTCTGCCTGTACTCAACTATAGACACCACACGAACCTCAGTTAAACTCAAACTAAAACACACAATGAAATCGAATGAAATCACGAAGCCTCAAGACATCCCGAAGTGAATCACCTCATATAGTACTCTGCCTGTACTCACATCATATACACAAGCCTTCAATTATTAAAACCGAATTAACGTTCCACAACTTGTATCAACATTAAAACTAACAATTCTCATATGCAACAATACCAAAACAGCTCGTATCTACATTAAAACTAACGAATCACAAACGAAACAATATCAAAACAGTATTCCCCTGCTAATCTCAGCTATTTCCACAACGTACAACATCACACCCCACACGCCTCACTGTAGACATCCAAAACAGTCCGTTCTCGCATCTCAAACGCACAATCCAGGCATATTCAAGACGTATAGACACAATAAACTCAAACTAAGTAAGGATTGGAACCTTACCTCAAGGATCGACACACTTACGACAATTTTGGCAAGGAAACTCAAGGAAACTCGTCAAAATCTCTCCTCAATGAAGTCACACACTACAAGCAACATATTACTCATCAAATTCCACACTAAAGGTACTAATTTAAGCTATCAAATGCAACAACAAAAGACAGATTCGCACAGCTCTCCAAATCGGCCTGGAATCGAGTCAACAGGGCCTAAAAACGCGACTAAAAGACGACTTACCTCTGGTGAAAGTACTACCAATAGTTAGACAACATCGAGAGGAATCCGTAGCAAGAAAAACGAGCCAAAGCGATGAAGAAACGAGCCAAAACGAGGCAAAAGAGTGACTGAACTAATGATGAGAATTTTGGTCCTCTTGAGCTGAGTTTTGAGAGTGGAAATTCTGATTTTTAGAGTGAGAAAATGCAAAATAAGATATCTCCCAATACTTGGGTGGTTTGGTTAGTAAAAGAACCAAGTCAAACTAGAAGTGGAGAAGGTTTGCCGGTCAAACTCGGTCAAAACGCTTCCAAATGCCCCAAATATGAACTAAACCCCCAAATAATTCTTTTATAAGCTTACCATCATATTACTCACATTTTTACGAGTACAACGAGCATAAATACGCCTTCATACGATACCGAATGGCTAAATTCTCAAAAATCGCCTCAAGACGCCAAATATAAATAAATCACTACAATTCATAATAAATCATAATAAATCATTATAAGTCATCCCTAACCACAACTAAATCGACTCTCGAGAATACGGGGTATTATAATCTGCCCCCTTAAAAGAATTCCGCCCCGAAATTCCATCCCCGATAACAAACTATCCAACCAATGGCAACAAGCAAGCATAAAACAACACAACAAGCATAAAACAACACAAGCACGAATTTCCTACTTCCCCACAAATTAAAGTTACGTCCTCGTAACTTACAAAGCATACCTCAATCAAACAAGTGCGGATAACGATCCCTCATCATGCTCTCAAGCTCCCTAGTGGCCTCTTCGGTATCGTGATTAGTCCACAGTACCTTCACTAGAGCAGTTTCACCATTTCGGGTCTTCCGTATCTTGCGATCAAAAATTTGAATGGCAGTATCTTCGTAGGCCAAACTCTTATCTGGTTGTATCACCTCAGGCCCTAGAATATGAGTCGGATCACTCAAATACTTCCTCAACTGAGAAACGTGAAAGACATCATGGACTCTCACCAACGCCGGAGGCAGGGCTAACCGATAGGACACCTCACCAATTCGCTCAACACCCTCGTATGGTCTGATGAACCTTGGACTCAATTTGCCCCTCTTTCCAAAACGCATCACTCCCCTCATAGGAGAAACACGCAGAAGAGCCCTATCACCCACCCGAAACTCTATATCACGCCTGTGCAAATCAGCGTAACTGTTCTGGCGATCCTGAGCCGCCTTCATTCTCTGCCTGATCACCCGCACTTGCTCTATCATGTCCTCAATTATCTGAGGACCCAGCACCACCGAATTCGTCAAGTCATCCCAACAAAAGGGACTCTTGCATCGACGCCCGTGAAGCGCCTCATACGGGTGCCATAACAATACTAGCATGATGGCTGTTATTATATGAAAACTCTATCAGAGCAAGCCGATCTTCCCAAGAGCCTCTGAACTCAAGTACACAAGCTCTCAACATGTCTTCTAGTGTCTGAATAGTACGTTTCGTCTGGCCATCAGTAGCCGGATGGAAGGCGGTACTCATTTTCAGTTTTGTTCCCAATGCTGACTGAAGCTTCCCCCAAAACTTGGAGATGAAACGAGCATCTCGATCGGAGACGATGTCCCGTGGAACGCCATGAAGTCGAATCACCTCTCTAACATAGGCCTTAGCCAATTCTGCTTTACTCCATGTATCTTTCATGGCTACAAAGTGAGCCGATTTAGTCAATCGGTCCACTATCACCCAAATCATATTGTTACCTCGCTGCGTGCGGGGTAGTCCAACCACAAAGTCCATGGAAATGGAATCCCATTTCCACTCAGGCACATCCAACGGCTGCAACTTGCCCTGAGGTCTCTGATGTTCTGTCTTCACCTTCTGACATATCATACATCTTGCCACAAAGTCAGCTACGTCGCTTCTCATCCTAGGCCACCAGAAGGTCTTTCTCAAATCACGATATAACTTGCCCCCCTGGATGCACAAAATAGGGTGTCCTATGGGCCTCCTCTAATATTCTCCACCGAAGATCGGTATCATCCGGCACACACCAACGCTCATCAAATCTCAAACTCCCATCGCTAGCAACCCTGAATCGCGATTCCACTCCTTCTTCTACCTTCTTCCTCCACTCGCCCAACCTAAGGTCATACGTCTGCTTTTCTCGAATCTCGTCATACAACTCCACTCCCAAGGTCAAGTCGTTCATCCTCTCCGCTCTCCTAATCACCGAGATACTCATCTCTGCCAACTCCTCCCGTAACCTCAACCTTGACAAGGCCGTACACAACGCGTGACCGATTTCCTACTTAGCGCATCCGCAACCACATTAGCTTTCCCTTCATGGTACACAATTTCCATGTCATAATCTCCCATAAGCTCCAACCATCTACGCTGCCTTATATTCAGTTCTCTATGCATGAAAATATACTTAAGGCTCTTGTGATCCGAAAAGACCTTGAAAATTCGCTCAGTTCAATACTCTGTTCGCTTAATCCCATATAACACGTTGTGAGCTGCAAAAGATATAAAACACAATGAATACAAAATTGCATAATCATTATCAAAGACCTGTTTTGAAAATAAGAAAAGCCCCAGTCGCTATTTGCTCTTTGCTCTTTGGACAGGAATAAAAGAGACTTGTTAGTAAGCTTCATAGCTTTCTCTATTTTATTTACTAATCAAGTTATTACATATCATTTATATTGAACTGATTATTTGTATTTATTATTTATTTATGTTTTTCAAAATAGCCCCGATTTTGTTTTGGGGCTTTTTCAATTTTTCCATTGATGGGATTGCACGATATTTCACTGTAAAATTATACTATAAAAAAATTTCGAAGGTTGGAGTTGGGACATTTATTTGTTGTTAATTGTTGGGAGTTAAACGATAATAGAAAGAGCAATTTTATTAAGTTATTTTTATTGCGTTGTTTAATGGAGAATCGAAGGGTAAATATGTTGTAGTTAGTATCTGAAAATTTTTGTCTGTGTACACTTAAATCATATCATCATATCTTATAATATATTAAAAAGTATGTGAATGCACCATAAGTCTTTATCTGTCAAATATTACACCATACCAAATGTCAACGTTACATCAATTACACACAAAAAAATTAATTATGGTATGTTTTTATTATTGAACTTTTTAATTTCTCTGTGTAGTTTCATTCAAATAAACTTATACGAAGTATGATGCTTGAAAATGTTATTATACACGTTTTCGTTTAATATTCTTAATTTCTTTTTGTAAGTTTCATTCAAATAAATTTATACGGAGTATAATGTTTGAAAAAAAAAATTGTTATCTTAATCAATAATTTAAGAAAATCCTATTCGACATTATTTTAATAATCTGCAAAAATTTAATTATGTCAAATATACTTTATATGTCAAATATATGAAATTAATTATAATATGTCATGTATGCCAAATCATTGATAAACAATTAATGACATTAGATTTCACTGATAAACTGTTATTGACATTTGTCATTTTGAATGATTCAGGTAGGTGAAAAAAAAATGCACCAACCTATAAAAAAATAGTATCATGACTTGCGGCACAACTAAAAAAATGAAAATGAAGGGAAAATGGATAAGATAATGATGAGGCAAAATAATGAGTTCAGAAATAGGTGACATTTTGTGATAAATTAGTTCAAGTTTAGGGGTAGTTTGATAAATTTATTTTTTAAAAATGATATAGAACCATTGAAATAAATTGAAAAAAAAAACGATCACAGCTTTAGATTATTTTTATCCGAAAATTGTACCGTAGTACAATTAGGTCAACAAATCATTCACGACAGTCTCAAGACTTTTAACGTCAACTTCTTCGTGGCTATTTTCAAGCTCTACTATACGAGTTATCATTCAAAGCAAGATGTAGCGGATATTTTTTGCGAGTCTGCCAATTTCTAACTTGAGTAGTTTTGTGCAGGCTTGAGGGAGAGATTATTGTATGTTGTTTAAGTACATGCCATTAAGGAAGGCAATGATAAGTTGAACACTTTGCGCAGTGGTAATCGACATTTTTTATTTGTTGGTTCCACCACATGCATTTGAATAGCATCTTCAACTCTTTCTCCTGTTAGGCGCGAGGTGGCCTTGATTGTTTTCACCTTAGCTTTAAGATTGTTATCTATATTATCAAAAGCGAGCTAAATTACGAGTGTCCTACAAATAAAATTTTATGTAGTGAGGAAAAAATGAAAAAAAAGGAAGTACAAAAATTCCAATGCTGGTGTCGGGAAATATGGTATTAGAAGAAACAGAAATCCAAGCGTGTGCGTGCTTAATGCAGATTTCCAAAGCCGCTACATGGGAGTGAGATTCGTACGTAGCGGGTGAATATCAATCTTGCGAGGGCAGCAATGACGTTCAAATCGGACTTATTGACACGATCGGAGATCAGATATAGTTTTGGCGCACTTGCTTGGATTGGCTTACATCGTCAACGATATTATTGACAAGACCCCCACATACTGTACACTTACTAGTTACCTGGTCATATTGCTCACACTTTTCTTATTTAGTACCACTTTTGGTTTGTCAAGAAATTCAACCTTGCCCAAATTTTCTACCTACTTTTCCATGAATTTTAACCCTGCTTGTTTGAGTTCTTTAAATGCAAAGATGAACGCTTTATGCGCGGCTTTGGCCATAGTAGCGGCGATTCTTTTGTGGCTAATATTTTGGTTTGTTAAGCCACAAACACCAAAACAACTCTTGGTTTTTAAGAATCGCTCAAATATGAACTTCTAATTTATTGCTCATATAAAATCGTTTCCTATGAAAATTATATAATAAGTTCGAAAAATGTCGGTCATAATATCTTCTTACTTTTACGTAACTTTGTTTG
>JAUEKU010168919.1:0-11406 GCA_032274805.1 Gypsophila paniculata
GGTTTTTGGTGGGTTTTGGGGGTTGGAGGGAGGGAAGGGTAATGGGTGTCCAAAATGTGACAAAATTTGGACGATGCGAATAAATTTCTGGACGATGTTTAGCGTTTGGGATTTTCCTTGACCAAAACTTTTGAAAACCCCACTTAGAGACTAAGTGGAATAGTCTCAGTAGCGACTAGTAGTATCTACTATTGAATAGTAGAGACTAGAATAAATAGTCACCACTATAGGTGAACATCTTTGGTATAAAGTTGAGTACAAAAACATGCAACATTATGCAAATCCAAAAAAGGGAGTTGTTTGGTTACCTTTTTTTTATAAAAATAATGGAAGTGGAATTTTCCATGGAAGTAACTTCCAACAAAAATTGTTCTTTTTGAGATTAGCGAAGTACTGAAACCGTCTTTTAGGAGACCTCAGATGGCGCGCTTCAATCATTATAATTATGAAGTAATTAAACCAATATTAGGTTAAAAACTAGATTTAATGGCCAAAAATTGTAGTAATGCGATTAAGTAACCGGACCGGTATGGCCCGGCCCAACTTGTATATACTTATCAAGGTGGACACTCGGGTAGTGAGGCAACCTATCAAAGGATTAAACAGAAATTTTACTAGAAGGGGATGAGGGGATACATTCAGGAGTACATTAAGAAGTGTACCATGGAAGAAATAGAAGAAAAACACGTAGAAGGAATTAGAGTGTATAAATTTTCAATTATATTATATAAAAAGTTAAAATTTTCAATCATGAACTTTGAACGAGGACAATTCGCAAGTGAGAAACCTAGTAAATAAATCGGATTCGATTGTGCACTTCAATTTTTGTTTTAAATCTTCATTAGCAAATATGATTTACGCATATGAACTTTAGAAGACGTACAATTATGGACTGTAGTTCCACTAAGAATTGACTAATAATCCTTAAAAATCCATCAATCATCATAAACTAAGAAATCACAGCATACAATTAATCATACTCTGTGCCAAACCTTCAAACTAAAATCATATCTCTACTAGTATAGCGGAGATGGCGACAACAGCAATGACAACTCCGTGCAACCCAGACGACAAGACTAAGGTTCAGTTCGTGCGTGTTTGACGAGAAATCCCTGGTTTGTTCGTATCCCAAACACGATACAGCCATGCTCTTTTCATGTTCCAGAGACGACACAACCACCAACAAAAAGTGTAGATTACACGACCTGTACACTGCTGCTCCCCGACGAAACCGTATCGAATCAAAATTTCCATTTTCAAAATTTACTCCCTTAAGAAGTCCGGTGGGGGAGCAGGGGAAAGAGAACCTAGACTCTGCTATGGTTAGTATTAGGATGTTAATCGTGAAGGGTAATTTCGCAAGGGTGTTGAATGTACAAGGGTAAATTAGTAATTTACACGGGCGATATTAGTAATTGTTGGGCGACAAAAAGAAAAAGTGATAATTTTCTAAAGTCTTGGCCTTATCGGTCACACATCCAGGCCTTGCTAGCATTCAGGCCGCGAGTTTCAAACGCATGCCTTTCTCGTGATACCAAGAATCAACACATTCAAAACAGCTTATTAAGTAAATATTCACCTTCAAAAGTGCACCATATTCCGTCTTGACCCGAGCGACAAGAAGGGGTTTGATCTAACCAGCGCAATGATCACATTGGAGATACTCGTGTGCCAGCTGAAAATCAATGAGAAATCGGGATTAAGAGTGAACATTTGGGAAATTCTTAGTCATGGGAAATCATATAGTTGTTATAAACTGAAAGTTCCATGCCGACGTTACCTCTCAATTTCGATACTCTTTGAATGCAAATTCCGCTAACTACAGCATTTCCGAGCAGACCTTCAAAGTTCAAACTTCATGAGTGTTATGAATCCACCAATAGAAGCGGCATGTTAGCTCCAAAAAACAAATATATCACAATCAGAGAGAACCTGCAACATTTATGAAGTTAAGGAGGCAATTCAGAACTCCACATATCTCACGAGACTTTGAGACACCTATCTCGTGAGATAGCTATGGACTAGAGATCACCTTATCGAAGTACGAACAGCTACAAAACGTAAAACAGAAACAGATCAGAAATAGTTGTAACACCACCAAGCTCAGTAATCGCACTTGCAGAATGGACGGTCACCAGTTTCAGTTTCAGAAGCTCCTGACGCCCGAATCACCTACAAAAAACAGAATAATCAATTTAAAAGGACATCCAAGACATATAACTCAATTATCCTAATTAATAACCCTAACCCCCATATAAAACATCACTTTACTTCTCACTTCATCTATGTTGCACTACCAACTAACCCACATCAGCCATCCCCTCTCGTCCCACCACAACCAGCAACTCTAATAACTCCCATTTTATTTGAGAAGGGCGAGACTTATATTTGCCAACTATGACGAACCCTAAGGATTATTATAATCGGAAAAAAAAAAGGAAATTAAATGGCATGATAGATGAAGTAAGAATTAAGAAGATAGTATGGAAAAAGGGTCATTACCAGAATAATGTAAACCATCCGCTATAGGCAGCCTCTTGCTTACCAATCTCTTTTGTTGCATCTCCCTTTTCCAAAGATTAGCATAAACCTAGCAAAGACAACCGAGCCTCAATAAATTGAACAACAAAGATCGTAAAACGGGCAGACTAACTCAAGTAAATTGGCATACTCAAGCAAAACAATGAAATATATACTGAAATTCCAGCATGGGTACATATCAAAGAAAACAAATATAATCCCTAAATATACAAATTTGACCAACATAACTCACAACTTAAAAGCAATCACCACAACGAAAAATTGTTGTTTGGTTTCTATTCCTCCTCTCTGCGAGTAGTGGTAGTTGAGAAGGGGAGGAGGCAATGGTTAATTGGTTACAAACCATAACATCAGTTGGTTCATTAACATTATTGAGCCCTTCCCATATCATCAATCAATTGATGACCCCCCATCGGTAGACAGATGGGCAACCCAGAATAGGAAGTAGGTGAACAATATCAAGGGATTGCGAGAAGGCGAACGGTATCAAGGGTTAATTGTAACCGGTTAACTGTACAAGGAAAATGAAGGGCAAACAAAAGGAAAAAGAGGAAAAGAAGAAAGAGGAAAGGATGATAAACATTTTACAGAGTCCAACTGATCAAGATATTTCTACACCGTTAACACGAAACCATCATACATCACAACTAATCACTAGTCACTTGAAAAGCCTTTAGACAACATCACTAATCATCCAAAAACGCATTAGCAAGATCTCTAATAATGTCAAGATATATGGCTTCCTTTTCTCTAGTCACTTGAAGAGCCTTTATAAACAGCTCACTTGTCCTCGAGTTGCTACTTGACGGTTGACTATGAGACGGGGTCACTTGGCTATTTGACGAAGTTGGAGTATAGTTGCTACTTGTCCCTTTACTACCAGAATACCCTAAGGCGGCAGAAGTGTGCGATGGGGTCACTTCAAGAGACCGAGAAGACTGAGATTGAGCCGAGGGAGACAAACAGGGAGGCGGTTGCCAGGTTGACACTATCTTCATACGGAATGCGCAAGGATCCCCCTGCTCATACACACGAGTCAAAACAAACTTACTTGAATATAAAAACAAACTTGGTTGAACATGGCCCTTAAAATTCTCACCAGAATACCACAACACCAAAATTTATCGGAGCCTTTAAAGTCGTTGCGGCAAAAGCCACGTCCACATGGACACTGCATCAGTTCATCTCCAAACGAGTAGAACTTACAAACAGGGCATTTGTAGAAAGAACGAGTCACATTTTTGCCTTTACTTGTTACACCCTTGATTAGAGGTCCATTCCCGCAGGGACACAAAAGCTCCATGATTCTTAACAGGACGATCCACATTTTACAATCAAAAATTAGTAACAATTTAACAGGCCAAACTTGAGCATTGCGACAACAAGAGCAACATATTTCTACACAACCCAACAACTCACAGGTTCAGCTTTAACTTTTCAATTTTTTACCATGAACTAATTACTTCTAAGAGCAACAAATTTTCAATTTTTTTAGGCAGGATGCAATCAAACAGAGGACAATACTAACAATCAAAAATGAATACCTGTACAAAAATGTTGTATCAAGTACAGTATCATTTTAATTTCAATGAACCCTAATTTACAAAAAAAAAAAGGCGAAATTTGATGGCGATTGTTGCCCAAAACAAACCGTGTCATTTACTCTATGCGACTTTGAACACTCTTAAATATCCCAACTACATAGATGTGCCAATTAATCGAAATCAGTATACAAACAAGAAAAGAGGGATGAATTAGGGAGTACCTTTATTAAAATTGGCAAAGGGGAGAGGGATGAAATGGAGAGTACGCTTGTCGGCGAAATCTGTCGTTGCCGGTCGCCTGTGCTATGGCAGGGAATGCGACGACGACGATTTAGTTGTGTGACTTGGTAGAATTTAGAACGAGAACTAGAATTTAGAACGAGAACTAGAGAGAGGTAAATTTGAGTGAAATGAAGTTTCTGGTGACGTCGGGTATGGCCGTATGGGTAGGCCAGTTTGGGCCGGTTATTTCGGTTCTAAGTTCTAAGGGAGCGTTCGGTTATTTCCTTGGGCTTCAATTTTAGGCCCAAAAAGCCCGCGGCCCGAAGCCCATGGGCCAATTCATGATAATCCTAAATGTAGGCCGTAGTTTCTACGGTACAACGTTATACGAAAATGGTTAGTAGGCTTGCGATATTTATCGCGAGTTCGGGCCAAACTCGAGCCTACACATAATTGTTATGTAATAATATATATAAAGTTGGGTTGAAAAAGATTTGACATGTAAAAATGGTTAAGCAAAACAGAAAAGGTAGACTGATTATTGAAGCGTCATATTTCCAAGACACTCAAATTTGAATATAGTCAAAGTTTAAGTGTCATATTTCCAGGACACTTCAATTTGAATATAGTATTCGGGTTTTAATGTTGAGTCGGGTTTTAATTGTAATCCCAAATGTATATAGTTTTAACATAGAAACACGTAGTTTCTAAGTACAACATATAGAAACAAGTTGTTTCTACGGTACAACGTTATACGGACTTGCGACATTTAACGCGAGTTCGGACCGAACTCGAGCCTACACATAATTGTTATGTAATAATATATATAAAGTTGGGTTTAAAAAGATTTGACATGTAAAAAAGGTTAAGTAAAACAGAAAAGGTAGACTGATTATTGAAGCGTCATATTTCCAAGACACTCCAATTTGAATATAGTCAAAGTTTAAGTGTCATATTTCCAAGACACTTCAATTTGAATATAGTCAAAGTTTAAGTAGAAAATGCATGATTGTAGAGCTGATTAAATAGCACAGGCCCGCAAGACCGACCTGGCCCAGCCCAATTTTTCCTTGGGCTTCAATTTTAGGCCCAAAAAGCCCACGACCCGAAGCCCATGGGCCAATTCATGATAATCCTAAATGTTAGAAATTTGAGTAAGGATTTCCTTGCCTATAAGATTGAAAGGCATTCACTTGCTCAAGTGTACTCAAGCATTCAGCAGCAAAATGGCCTTCAAGACCACAACGAGCACAAGTTTCCATGGTCAGATACGTTTGTTTCATTCCCAAGGACTGAGTAGTCTGCAGCTCAGCAAGTGCAGCAGATATAGACTCCAGTTTAGCATTAAGTGAAGCATCTGTCCCACTACCCCTAGTATTTCCTCGCGGATTATCGTACTCAGCGGTATGAGTGGCCATGTCTTCAATCGTTTTCCAAGCAGTAGCATCATTAGTATTCTTTTGGAACCTCCCATTAGCAGCAGCATCAAGTAGGGCACGGTGTCTTACTTAAAAAGAGTTCATGATTAAGTAAAATGTGTACTTGAATAAGCAATACCCTTTAGATAATATGTGAGATTTTTAATTATTTTACTTCTTTTTTATATAAACAGGATATCGATTGGCACCCTTATAGAGCCGAGATGTTGCCTCGTCAGCTCCATGGTCAGATACGTTTCCGGACACGTTTGTCCCCGCTGTTTTGTCTCAACTACGTGGAACATCACCTTCCACATGTCTTGGCTAGACAGTTTGAAGTTCTCGATGGGTTGAACCTGGATGGCGTTGGGGCTCATCTTAGACGGATCAAGTTTAAGGCTAATCGAGGAGGAGATGGCCCCAACCTTACTACCCATTATGATAAGGAGTTGGAGATATGGCGAAAGAAGGAACTTTGCGGAGTTGTCGACAGCCCTGTCAATTCTGCCTCTTCTTCTTCCCGTGCCAATTCTTCTCGTATTAGGAGCTCCCCCGGAAGCCCTTTGATGAGCCCCTCTATTACGAACAGTATGGATCACCATGATTTTCACGATGAATGCTACTCTGGACCCTCTACGTCTCAAAGGAATATTCGCCCATTACCAATGTTCTCTAATCTCTTCACTAAATCAGTCGATTAACACCCGCGTCCACCTCCAACTCGAACTCTTAGGCACGTTGACCACGCACTTCACCACCTAACACCATCAGTCAACTATGACATCATCACAACGAACCCAAACCTGTCTCCACAACTAATATAAATCCCCCAAAAAAACCAATTCTTCTGAAATACCATATGAAACCTTCTCTATCGCCCACATAAACTGATACACCTGGCCTAGGGATTTCGTGGGTAGGGGTTATGGTGACGACAATAGCTTGGAGTTTAATTAGTCGTGTGACAAATCCGTGGTGCTATGTGAGATAATGGGTATGGAGTTAGCATTGCAGAGGGTGGCTGAGGTGGTGGTCATGTAGCAGTAGTGAGATCGATGCTTGTGGGACATGTGGTACGGTGGCGCTGACAAAGGCGAATGATGCTTTACGTTTTTCTGTTGTTATTGGTGGTAGTTGGTAACATTCTGGGTTTGTAGCAATATGATATGATGATGAAGAATTATAGAGGGTGAGAATGTGAGATGGTAATGAATGTGAGTGTTTGAGTCCGTAGTAGCTAGACCGCAGTAACTACTGTTTATTTATTCATAGCCTGAAATTGACCGAACAAAAGGCCTCGTTTTACCCAACAAAGTTTGCAACTTTTATATCAGAATCAGAAACAAAGTAGTCTGTATAGGTTTCGCATCAAAATTGAAATATAAACCCTACTCCATATCCTTTAATTATGACTCAAAATTAAATCATATGCGTCTATACATAATAATGCCATAGTGGAGTAATTAATAAAACTAGAAGTACTACAAGTAAACGAGGTGCAATAATTTTTTGAATTGTAATGTGAATAACAATTTTCTCGCCTTTCGATTTCCTTCCTCTGTCGCCTCTTCACGCGCCACCGTCACTGACTCCGTCAGTCCGTGGTTGTCGTCAACCCTTGTCATCTTGTACTACCAAAATAATTTGTGAATTAAGATCGTTTTGGTAAAGCATAAAATAAAATAAATGAGAAAGGGAAAGTTTGTGAAGTATGAATTGAACAGTTGAATATGTTACTTTTGGTCTGCATCGAAGAGAGTATGTTTTAACATTTTACATTTACGTAAATCAATTAAATGGGAAGTGTATGTGACACACCACTCATGTAGGTAGCTACGGTCTACAGAGTAGTCTAAGACTGAGAGAAAAAGAAAGTGTATTCCATACACTACCCCTTTGTATAAAGAAGGTTTTACGCAACATTTTTGAATCCGCAACTACAATTTTCATCACCTATATATTCCTCTCCTTACAATCTTACATTCTTAGTTTCTTACTGTATTAATAGTTTTACTCGTCAAATTTTCCAATGGCTGGAGGTAAGTTTAGCTGGAGGCATATTCTACATTATTTATTTTCTTGTATTTGCCCGAAGCCATCCACCATAGACAACCCCTACTAATGTATAACCCCTACTAGACATAACCCCTACTAGACACTACCCTTACTATACTCCATGTGCAGAGTTTTTTCTTAATCCGGATCCCGAAGCTGCGAGCCGCCCTTGATATAAAACTGGAGCTTAGTGAGGTGCCTCTTTTAGATTCAGTGGTTAAGGCGGTGTTGTCCATCAACAAAAACCGGAAACCTAAATACGTGGACTTATGACAGTAGCTTCCTTGATAACCAAAAATCCAAAATCCATCTTATTAAATTAGATTAGATTTTAGGAGAAAGGTAGAGATAAGAGTTAATTTAATTAGATAAGAGTAAAATCCATCACCCGCGGGTGATTCGGATGAATCGGGTGATTTAATGGATGAGAATATAGAAGAAGAAAAAGCAAACTGTTTGTCAGCCATAATATTAAAAAAATTCAGCCGAATACATGGATCGGGTGATTTAATGGTATACATTTAACAAATGTAATACCAAATTGTCTTTTAGTCAATACATCAACCGGCAAGAAACTACTAAATCATTAGCAAAATAAGGAGTTGTTCACTTGTTTGTTCCATGACTCCAGCAGCAAAATCAAAAGCCTTCAAAGAGTTTAAATGCGCCTTCCACTAGCAAATACGACGACTTTGGCACCATGCTCGAACATTCAACTCACAATACTTGCCGAATCAAATCATCCTCATCCTAGTCATTTTAGCAAGAAACAGTCAAAACGAAACTAAAGCCCAATAACTCACTACATTAAAGATAGACTAATATCAAGGATAAATTAAAAGTGACCAATTCATACATATATAAAGGTAAGACAAAGATAACATGTATCTTTAAGATTAATGTCAAAAACAAAGAGTAACTAATTCCAGGAGGTTTATACAAATAGTGAAGAAATCACCAAATGCCAAAGCCAATAGTATGTATCAATTGGTTAATCAAATGAAAGGGTTAAAAGCTGAATTGAAGAATCTTAACAAAGGAAATATGGGGGATATTGAGAATAAGGTCCAGGTTGCTAGGATGGCTCTGACTAAAATTCAGGAGAGTCTTAGATTAAATCCTTTAGATCCTGATCTGGTTCATAATGAAAGAGAGTTAACTGTTGAGTTGGGGGTGTTGCAGAGAGCTTGGCATTCTTTCCTTTCTCAAAAAGCTAAGGTTGAGTGGCTGCATATGGGTGATGACAACACTCACTATTTTCATGCCCATATAAAAGCAAGAAGAGCAAAAAACAAAGTTATTCAAATTCAAAACAGAGCAGGCAAAGTGTGTTCTGATCCTACAGAGATTCAGGCTGCTTTCTTAAATTACTATGAGGAGTTGCTGGGGAGTAGTAAGAAAGTGGATGATGCAAGTGTCCCTCTGATAAGGAATGGTAAAATCCTCACTGAAGCCCACCATGCGAGTCTTTTGGCTGAGGTCACCTCAGATGAAATCAAGGAAGCCATGTTTGACATAAATGGAAGCAAGGCTCCTGGCCCTGATGGGTTTAGTAGCCAATTTTTTAAGGATACATGGATAGCCAATTTATTAAGTTTGTTAGATTGATTTAACACTAGCTAGTGTTACTAGTGTATTTCATTTAGTACTATAATGATATAAAGTTGAAACATAAATTTATAAAAAAAATATAAGGTAAAAATAGAGAAAGCCAAATTGAAAAAGAAAAAGGAAGTTAATGGAGTAAGTAATAGAATAAGTTTGGAAACAAGTGAGGTAAAATAACAATTAGGAAAAGTGAAAATTTCAGGGGCACCCGAGGTAAGTCCTAACCTGCAATAGTCGTTGGGCAGTCCTAATCTACAATAGTCCCGGCTATACGCTTCACGAACTCCACTTGCTGATCAGTCGTCATTGTTGGCATCAGTGCAAGCATCTCCCGGTTTTCAGAGGCAGGCAATCGTACATTGAATGCCCTATAAAAGCTGATCGACTCAGAAATATTTATTTTTCCCCAACTCAGCAAAGAAGAGATAATGAGCGATACCGCATCTCCCTGTAAAATCGCTGAAAATGCAACAATAACACTAATTATCAACTAATCACTTTAATTATGCAACAATAAAACTAAGAATACAACAATAATAACACTAATTATCATTGTCTACGCGACAAACTCGTCTAGAGGACAAAAATTAGGCCTAGTAAAATAAATGGACGGGCTTGGACTAAATAAAATTGTCCACGGACATCCCGCTACTTATAATTTACTATTTAAATTCTAAGCGCAACAAAAGACAAAGTCAGTAAGTCGCTACCCTATAAATCATAAATTGATTAAAAAAACCAAACTTCCAAATTTGAGACACAAGCAATCTAAACTTAAATCGTCACGCAGTGGGATTGTATTTTTCTAACCCAAGTAGGATTAACAAGGAATTTTTATTGTCATGTGTTTCTAAATGCAGCAATATCAGATTTTAGTAGTTTATTCAGTCCCGTGGGCAGGCCCGCCTTTTTGAAACGAACGAGTATGGGCAACGAAAACAGGCCCGTCCCCTGTCCGGCCCAAGCCCGCACTTGATCTGCTCTAATTAAGAATGAAGTGAAGTTGAGGAAGAAATTACCGGGGTAATGAAGTGAAGTTGAGGAAAAGAAATTACCGGGGTATTAAAATGACATAAATTTAAGACTACAATTCACCTGGTGTAAAATGTGACCCACCACAGCTTCCACCACTTCCACCACTTCCACCACTTCCACCACTTCTACTGAGAGATCCCCCTGACCTAGAATAGAATGGAGCCTGTGGAAAACTAGGAAGATTTGGACAGCGGTCACACTTCGCAAATGCCTTCTCGAGCTTATCATACAAAGCCGTCCGGCGGTGAGGATGAGCCTGCTCCACACAGAAACACAGAAAATAAATAAAACAATCATTAGAAACAGACTTGTAGGTGAAATATTTTGGCATAAATAAAACAATCATTAGAAACAGATTGTATCATAATGTGATAATTCCTATGCTTAATCTCATAATTCATTAGTTCCTCCCTCCTGTTGAGTGTTAACCACGAACTTTCTAATGCTACAATTGCTTACTAATGTCCTCCCTCCTGTTGAGTGTTAACCACGAACTTTCTAATGCTACAATTGCTTACTAATACAACTAGTGATTTGGTCCCTTCACCCTTTCCATTAGTTGTTGTTTAGGGTTTAGGGTAAACCCTAAACCCAGCCTCCCAAGCATTAAACACAAATTTCCCACAAAACCAGCAACCTAAAACTCAACCACATTTATCCACAATAATTAAAAAGGTCACAGAGTCACCAAGTTAACAGCCACATCACCAAGTTAACACCTAAATTTGACGGATTGTAAATTTAAGGTCATACTCATTAGTTTATATAGTGCACAAGGTTACCACTTGAAGTTTAATAAAATTGAGGGTTACCTCATAGGGATTGAAAAACCTGGGGTTACCTAAAAGAAAACCCCTTTTTTTTTGCAAGGGTAAGCGGGTAAAAACCCATAAGACGGAAATTAAACTAACTAAGAACGGAAAAAAAAAAAAAAAAAAAAAAAAAAAAAAAAAAAAAAAAAAAATAGAAAAAAAAACAACAAA
>JAUEKU010168930.1:0-19807 GCA_032274805.1 Gypsophila paniculata
TTATAGAAAATTATAAAAGTTTGATATTATTATTGTAAAAAATGAGACGAACCTAACAAGATCCCACATGACTATATGTACTCTTATAGATTGTCGAGAATAATCGATTTACTTTTATCCCGGGAATAGTAAACGGGACATTTATCTTGGGTAGGAGGGAGTATTATTCTCGACATAATATCTTATTTGTTCTATATTGATATATCATATTCCTAAACTAACATATATCGATATCTCGACATATGCCAATTACCATATGTCAAGATCCCAATATCTCCAACACTTCTTATCACGTAACACGAAATATCGTATAATCGTCAAAGAGAGCAAAAGGAGATAATACTATGTGGTTAGATTGTGTCTTATGCATGGCTTCTATTAATGTCGTGATTTTAAGTCGTACTTTTTTATCATTATTATTGTTGGTCGACATTGAACGACATCGAATATCAAATACGACGTAGAGATGATGGCGTCAAATATTTATAATAACGTGCGATTAAATGGCAACTTGTAGACTACGTACACGTATGTTCGTAATAAAACATTACAAATCTTCAATGGACTCTTTACAGCTTGCTATGTGGATATTTTTGCTACTCTTAACTACACTTGGCCAACGGTCGGGTCGAGTCGTTGGAAAGTCGAGTCTCTTTGGCTCAATTCGGATCAGAAGAGGGTTTGATCGAGTTGGTTAAAACTTAAAAGCTGGCTTATACGGCTATATTTATATCTCGTTGGCTATAAAAATATAAAATGAAAGATAGAGATGTACTTTGCATGATAGGGTCTCAAAATACTCGCTTCTAGACCCTGGTCCGATCCTTGTCTTGGAAGGGCCGAAGGGTGGACCAAACCTTCTTAAAAAGACCCTACATGAAGGTAGGATTGGCTCGATCGGGCACTTGACCGGTCACCTTTACAAGCTAAGTTAGAATGTCCGATTTCTTTATTTTATTTTCTAGTTAATTAAAGATTATATGTGATTTCTATGATTCCAGAACTTCACTATTCATAATCAATAAAGAGAAAATAAGATTTTACCGAGGAGGTACGAAAGCAATAAATTTTATATTCACAACAATTCTACATTCTAAAATAAAAATAGTCACTCCGTCAATAAATATTTAAGAGATAAATTTCACATTACTCTTGAGGTCTGCAGCTTAACCAATTCCTTATTTTGAGCTGAAAAACTTTAACCGCCTATAATTGGTAGCAACGAGTTTGTAAATTAACAGATGTTTATTCCAAGTTTTATATCCCTTAAACACAATCGGTTAAAGATCAAATTAGTCAGTTTCAAAATAGTCGGTCAAAAAACAATCGATAAAAAAACTCTGACTGATTGTGATATGGAAAAAAATCGTCGGATTCTGAATCCATAGCTGCGCGTTTTAAACCGTCAAAGTAATTTCATTGAAAAAAAGTAATCCGTATCACGTACAAAATTGTAAACCTCAAAAATATCGTAAAAAATAATCTCAATATTTAGCAGTATTTAATTAATTAAGAAAAAGGAAAGAAAACAAAAGAGTATATTGAGATCCATGAGAGAGGAAGCAGCTAATGCTCAGCTGGTCAACTTCTCTTCGATTTTTGTTGTAATCAAATAAATACATTTCTTTTCTATCAAAAGGAAACCTCCTTTGCTCCCTTCACCATGCACAAAATTTGATTCCGATTGTTATATGTGTACAACGATATATCGATCTTTGTAGTATTATTTTTGTTGGTGTTTGTTATACGACTTTTGTATTTTGAGATAAATCTATTACTCGTAGTAACATTTAATCTCATGAAAAAATTGTTTGAAAGAAAACAATGAATTCATGTTGTTAGATGCGATTATAATACTATATGAGTTCATATTTGAAGGAAAAGTGAGAATGAACGCTTGTATCTTGATGAAGAATAATTAACCAAGGGAGGTAGAATGATTAAATAGTTGATTTCTATGCAATTTCACATTAAAATTCCATTCGCAATAAATTGATAATACGAAAAATAATTTTATTATTGTACATCAAGTTTTTTAACTTTCTTGTACATATTCTAGGTCAAGGAGTGGTGGCTTTATTACACTTTACCTATTAAAGGAGCCAATTTTAACTAGATATACTCATATACTTCTTTAACCTAATTACAAAATGCCGCCGCAAATTGGTCAAATATCGTCATTTTTGTTTTCTTAGGTTTTCTAAAATATACATATTATAATGATAATATATATAGTTTCACATTTTTTAAAATTATAAAAAAATTGATATTTTTATTGTACTCCTAAACTACGTTTTCTCATATACATTGCATCGAATTTCGAAAATTTCTCCCTGAATAGCGTCAGTAAATTGAGGTGAATGAAATCATTTTTCAACATAAATAATCAATCTCATCTTTTTTAAAACAAATTCGAATATAACATCTTTAAAGTACACATACCCCAATTTAATATAATAAAATATTTAATCTTCCAAAACTATTTTCATATTTACTAGTCTAAAACTTTCACGACTATCATTTTCTCGCAAACCTGTAAATAAAAAACTTTCATTTTCAAAAATTTTAAAACAACTCACAAAATAATAATAAAAAAAAAAAAGTAAAAAATCAAATTAAAGAAAAGTAAGAAAATGATAATCACCTTAGTTTATTCCATTTTTCCCATGATTAAAAAGTAGAAATCTTTAAAAAAACCATAATTATAATAAATAATAAATAATAATATTAATTTAATCATCTATAGTAAATTAAAAAAAGTTTCTTCAACAAAATTAATTAATTAATTAATTAATTAATTCCCAACAAATAACAATAATAATAACAATAATAATAATTAAAGAGGAACTTACCATGAAAGATCATAGAGCTTAGGTCCTTGTTATTATAGCTGCACACTTTCTTTGATTCTTTGAATCCTTCATACTTTTCCCCCTTTTATTTATCTATTTATCAAAATCATCATCATTATTTCCATCAATTTCCTCACTTTTTTCTGGTATTTTTTCCCTTTTATTTTATTTATTTTTATTTTTTGTTGATGAATGCATCTAGATCTGCTTTATTAATCTTGTTTTTTAATGGGTTTGTGTTGATTTCTTATTTTTTGTTGAATTTGTTTTGTGGGTTTGATTTTGTTTTTGTTTTTGTTTTAGGGTTTCAATATGATGTGTTAGTGTTGTTTTTTAATTGGTGTTTGTTTGATCGGTTTTTCTGACGTGTGCCCAGTGATCCAAAAAGATACTTACTTGGGAGGAAATCAATGAAAAGTCGAAGCATTTAATGATTTTTGTAATTTTCAATGTTGGAAGTATTTCTAATTATTTCCAATTGTGGATCACTGTGCACACGTTAGAAAAACCGTTTGTTTTTATCTCATTTCAGCGTAGTTCGTTGATTTGTTTGCCCTTTTGTTTTCCTTGATTTCTAGTTATTTCCATTTCTGGATCATTAACGCGTGTTCAGTAGGCACATGTTAGTAAAAACCGTTGTTTTGATGTAATTGATTGATTTGTTTGCCCTTTTGCTGTGGAAAAGATGTTGATATATGAATGTGATTGTTGATTCTTTTTTAATCATTTGCACCTTTTTTTGTTGTTATGAAAAGGCTAATGATTTGAATATGTTTTTGATGATGTTATTTGTTCGATTTTTCGTTTTGTTTCAGAGAAATTATATCAGTTGGATGAGAAACTTTTCATTGTTTGTGTAAGAATTTTGAGGAATTGAGGTTGTTTCATGGGCAACACATGCCGGGGATCACTCGGAACGAAACTTCAGGCCGAAAATCAACCCGAGGATCACTCTCCTTCGGCCAATTCCAATTCCAATCCCGACTCCAATTCCAACACCAATACCACTACCAACACCAATACCAATACTACTAGCAGTACTAATTCTAAGAGGGACGCTTCTGATTCCTCTCCGACTAAGGAAACCCCGCCTAAGAAAGATCATATTGCTGTCGTTATGTCGAATAATAAGGATAATCTGATGAGGAAGCAAAATGATAACCAAGCTTACTTTGTGTTGGGTCATAAGACGGCCAACATTCGTGATCTTTACATTCTAGGCCGTAAATTGGGGCAAGGTCAGTTTGGGACTACGTATTTATGTACGGACATTTCCACTGGGGTTGAGTACGCGTGTAAATCTATATCAAAAAGGAAGTTGATATCTAAGGAGGATGTGGAGGACGTACGAAGAGAGATTCAGATAATGCACCATCTGGCAGGTCACAAGAATATTGTGACTATAAAAGGTGCCTATGAGGATCCTTTATATGTTCATATTGTGATGGAACTTTGTTCGGGGGGTGAATTGTTTGACCGTATCATTCAGCGGGGGCATTATAGTGAGAGAAAGGCAGCTGAGCTGACTAGAATCGTTGTTGGTGTTGTCGAGACGTGTCACTCACTTGGGGTGATGCACAGGGATCTTAAACCCGAGAACTTTTTGTTGGTCAATAAGGATGATGATTTCTCTCTCAAAGCTATCGACTTTGGCTTGTCGGTCTTCTTCAAACCAGGTACCTCAGAATTTAGCTTTCTTTTCTCTGCTCTAGAACTTGGCTCCTTTCTTCTTTTCACCTAGTGATACTCTAATTTCTAATTTACGTATCGTATTCACTTTAACGATGGTTTCATAGATGATTGAATGTCGTGTTTGTAAGCTGAGAGTAATGAGCAGGAAGGTTTCAACTTTTTGAGGGCTAACTAAAGTTGCCTTGCTATTACAGATCAGGTGTTTACGGACGTAGTTGGAAGTCCTTACTATGTTGCACCCGAGGTTCTTTTGAAGCATTATGGTCCAGCAGCAGATGTTTGGACTGCTGGAGTTATATTGTACATTTTGCTCAGCGGTGTACCACCGTTTTGGGCTGGTATGTACTGCTTCTACTCCGGAGATGCTTGTGTTATCATATCATGAAGTCCACAGAGGTTAATCTGGTTTTATCGTATGTATTCTTCTCAGAAACGCAGCAAGGAATATTTGATGCAGTTTTGAAGGGTCATATCGACTTTGACTCGGATCCATGGCCCCTAATCTCCGACAGTGCAAAGGATCTGATCAGAAAGATGCTGTGTTTGCAACCTTCAGAACGGTTAACTGCCCATCAAGTTCTATGTGAGTTAAAATATAATATATGGCTTTATTCGGTTTGAGAAATTCTCTCGTGTAAATTTGGTGCTATCCTGCTTTACTGAAACTCGATTGCTATGTATCAGGTCATCCTTGGATTTGCGAAAACGGGGTTGCACCAGATAGAGCTTTAGACCCTGCTGTTCTTTCTCGTCTAAAACACTTCTCTGCTATGAACAAGCTGAAGAAAATGGCTTTGCGGGTATGATTTTGGAGAAATGAAATTACATGGAGAAATAAATTCAGGAGAAACAAAATTAATCATTCTCTACTCCTCTATTTCTGGCAGGTGATTGCTGAGAGTTTGTCGGAGGAGGAAATTGCTGGATTGCGAGAAATGTTCAAGTCGATGGATACTGATAACAGCGGTGCAATTACATTCGAGGAGCTCAAAGCTGGTCTAAAAAGATATGGTTCAAACCTTAAAGATACGGAGATACGTGATCTGATGGATGCGGTAAGAATCTGGTTCTTATGTGATGATACCTTTTTCCTTGTTTTGTGTCACGCATCTCTTTTCTGAACCCATCTTATTTTTCAGGCTGATATCGACAACAGTGGTACCATCGATTATGGGGAGTTTATAGCTGCAACCATTCATCTCAACAAGCTTGAGCGCGATGAGCATCTTCTTGCAGCGTTTCAGTATTTTGACAAGGATGGAAGTGGATCCATTACGATTGATGAACTCCAACAAGCCTGTCAAGAACAAGGACTTAATGATCTTTTCCTCGAAGATATCATTAAGGAGGTGGACCAAAATAACGTGAGTGTCCTTCGAGTATAACCGGCTGTTGCATATAAGTTTTTGTTTGCGTGCTGTCTAAGCTGTGGTCATTGTGTTTGTGACCTCAACTACTTCAGGATGGAACAATTGATTACGGGGAATTCGTAGCAATGATGAGAAAGGGTGACGGTGGGATAGGCAGAAGGACCATGCGCAGCAGCCTGAATATGAGCATGAGAGACGCCCCTGGAGCTCACTAACTTTAAACTTATTCCACAAGGTGCTACCTTTTTTCTCGCTAACGATCTTTCTCATAGCTTGGGTTATTTTGTGCTAATGATGGTAATTTGTTACCACTTGCAGGTTTGTACAGCAATGGACGATAAAGCCACGAGATGTAGTTTCATTCTTCTTCAACTCAAGTTCCGTGATGGTTTATTTGTAAAATTTGTATGGTTGAGCGTTGCGTTTTAGAAGTTACGCGTTTATTTTGTACCTGAACTCCTGAAGAACATACAAGCTCCACGACAAGGTGGTCTGGAACTTTGGAAGCGTTCATTTCCCTTCTTCAACCGTTGTATTTCTAATCTGCATGAGTTATGAGGAACACGAGTTGATCAACTGCTGTTTCCGCTTGGTGGTTCATTATCTCGATCCCTACATTCCGAGGGATTTCTTAGGAAGCACAACAGGGTATTTGTTCAAGCTGCTGCAGAAGTGGTGTTAGAATGTGATCTTGTATGTTGTTCATGTCTGATTTAATCTTGTGTCTCTCTGTACCATGGATGGTGATAGTATCACACTCGATTACTCGAAATTCTGTCTTTATTTTCCCTTCAATTTTTTTTTTCTTTTTTGGAAGTCTGTAATGAAATTATCAATTTTCTCAATAGTTTTGTATTAATGAATCATCCATCAATCTATGCATTCGGGCCTTTCATTGTCGGATCAATTTGTAGACTCAGAAATTTTGATGAGCGCTTCTACGATCAGCAATCACTTCGGTTGAGATGATTCTCTCACAAGCGTACACCTCTATACGACTATACCGTCTGACTTTGTGATCCTTACACTACGGGTTTGCTATGCAACTCGACGCTTTACTCTGTGGGGTTCCCTATATGACCCGACCCTTACACTATCAGTTCACCATGCAACTAAAGGCATGCTTACAAAGTGCTATTCTCACCATTTGCAGAGGTGAACAATATACGGGAACAGGACAGCGCATATTTTGCCGTTCTTTCTGACATAAGAGTTTCGGTCCTGTGAAGACAGCACATACGTCCAATCTCGTCAATTTCTGGCTTCAGAAGCTCGTTTAATTAGTCGAAAACACCTCGGATTTCAGTGCTGCCAAATCTTCATTTGTCTATTAATTAGTTATGAGGAAGAACTTCGCGACAAATCAAAGATTGAAGTATTTATAAATTACAAAAACGATTACTCTCAAATCAAAGTTCAAATGACTAGTAAATTAATAATCTTACACAATTACTCATTATAATTGTAGTGTACTAACTAATCTCAGGCTCTCAGTTATAAGTTGATTCATACAGAAACATGAACATATAGACATATTCTTATGCCTTCTGTTGTGCTGCCCTGCCATGCCATGTCGAGAGCGATCAGATAGAGATGAAACCTTCATGGATAAGTAGCGCAAAGACGGAGACAAGGAAGCCGATGATGATACAGTTGCTAGAGGAGAGCGCGGTCTGAGAATACGCTGACAATGTTATTGCTGCCCCTATCAACCCTATCGACAACGCCTTTATCTTCTGCTCCATCTCCTCCTACACAATAAAACTCCTTAAGATTCAATTTTGGTGGAATTTTGTTTGTTGAAAATGATGGGTTTTTATTATATATATTCTCACAAAACTTTGAGGCTACAAAGTCAATTGTTAACGTGTTACTCATGTTATACTATACTCTGGCAGTTGTGACTTGTTAGTGCATAACATGTTTTGCATATACTAACAAGAATATCTTTGTCAATCTTTGCAGTTGTATCGTCGATATCAGGGTGTTAACTGCTGACAACAATGATTATTCCCTTCGCTGTGATTGTTTTTTTCTAAGAGGTAAACGGTTGTCCAAGGAGATGATCAATAATATGGTGAGGTACATATATATATTAAGGTAAAGAATAAACATCCAATCAAATGAGATGAGATGATTACATTATTTTGACTAATAATGTAGCTAGTAGAATTTGGCAGCCTAATGTAAGCTTGAATACGAGTGTCTATCGCTAACAACAATGATTATTCCTTTCATTACCTGGGTGTTGATTCGAAGAGGTAAACAGTTAACTATAAAGTCGATAAATAAAATAAAGTATGTTTAGTTAGCATATTAATTAAGGTAAGGAGGAAACATCAAAACAAATGAGATGTCTACGACATTAATTTGACTAATAATGTAAACTTGAAAACAATTGTTAATCTGCTGCTTTAAAGTTTAAACAACACATTTTGAGTTAATGACAGCTTAAATGTTCTTGTCATAATCCCCATTGATTCAATCATTTAGGTATATTGTTCAAATTTTGAATAATCATACATCTCTCAAGTAATTCCTTGTTTACGTAGTACTCTCTTCGCTTTTTTGTTTACTTTCCATCTAATATAGCCGAAAATTTGAAAACTAGAGTATTACGTAATGCAAAAATAAGAATGATACGAACTACTACCTCTATCGTTTCCATTTAAATCGTTCCCATTTTCATGAGGAAGAATTTTAGACAACGGAAGAAATGAAGAATAACAGTTAGCCTTATATGACACCATTACAATACGAACAACCAAAATGTGCTTCTCGACTTCATTAAACTATTAATCCATCTCAAACTCATTAAACTATCAACCGTCGACTGTAAAATTTCATCTTAACAAAGTAGACAAAAATAATGGCCAATTAATTTCTCCATTCATCATTTAGTACAATCAAACAATATAATTCTTAATCATCATGACTTGTACACCTTACAAAATTACACTAATTCCAAATACTCTACATAAAAAAAAAAATACAAAATATAATCAACAAATAAACAATTTCATTACATTACAATATTACACCATACCAACCAAAATAATACCAACAATAATAATAATAATAATATCCAGTACACGCTTTTATTCTCTTGTGAGTCATATTTAAACCAAAACGTATACAACTGAATGGAACGAAGTCAAGTAAGCATAAGTCCATCAAATAATTTCAACACCAATATGCTTCTGACCATCTTCATTCATGTTCATATTCATATGGGCCAGATCTTGCTTCTTGGGCTGTACCCAAGCCCAGCCCAAATCCCACAAAGACTTAATAGATGAACCCGGGTTGAACCCTAATGATGATGACTTGGGCCCAAGCCCATGGGCCGCATAACCCGCATTATTATAATCAATTGGAGATGATATTGGTAGTGATTTTTGGGTGGTGGTTTTCTTTTGTATGGTTTGAACTATGGAACTCATTTTGTATATTTGTTGTTTGTTTGTTTGTTTGCTTTAAATTGTCGTATGAAAGTTTCGGAATGAAGAAGTGAATAATGTGGGATGATGGTGTGAATGTAGGAAGAGATGAAGAGATGAAGAGAAGAGTGTGATTGAGGGAAGATGGAAGAAAAAGAGTTGTTTGTGTTGTGTTGTGTTGTGTTGTGTTGTGGTGGGGATGTATGGGAAATTATGAGAAACAGCTATGTGTATTTTTAAAACAGCCGGGTTGTTTTTCGGTTTCTTCCTTTTATTATCGTGCGTTAATATTTTATATAAGACGGTTTTATTATAAGATTAGATAAATTTGATTGACAAAATGGTTATATAATAAAATTGTCTTATATAAAATATTAGTGCATGATAAAAAAAAAAAAAAAAAAGTTGTGACTAGTCACAAGTACATCATTCGTTTCAATCAATTGTTAACGTTTCAAATTTGATAAAAAACAAATGTAATAAATAAAAGAGTATAAAAACAAATATAAGGTAACTTATTAAATTGAATAGAAGTTATTATATCATGCTCACTTCCATATACATAATATTATAGTTTTATATTCCACAAAAATATACTCCGTAAGAGTTATTGTATCATGTATAAATCCTCAAATATCAAACGTTAACAATTATTGGAACGGATGGAGTAGTAAAATTATCACGAGTAGTAACAATTTTTTTTTAAAAGTGTTTTTATAATTTTCATATAAATTTTATCGATAAAACAGTCTTACTAAAAACTTGTTAATATTTACTGAGTACGGAGTATATGATATGGTATGACATTTGTATTAAGTCAGACGATGTCTAGATAATTTAGCAAGAGATTAACCAAATTTTTTATTTAATTATATGTTTTATTTAGTTGTATACAGTTTTGCTCCATCAAGTGTTTAAATAAAGAAAATACTTTCAAAAAATAAAAATCGCCTATTCTATTAAATCACAGTTTTCACTTACATCATCAACGACACATGTCGTGATTCTGTGCATTTTTTTCCCGCCTAAAGTTCATGCTTACATCATTCTATATTAGGTCTATTTCCTATTTATGACAATAATTTTTACATACTTTTTTTATCTCTAACTTATCTAAATAAATAATTTATTTTTGAATTTTGTTAATTAAAAATTATAAAATTATGTAAATCGTGTTGTTGCACGAGCCCTAATTTAGTATATATGTAATTAATTGAAACGAAAGGAATTGTGGGTATATACAATTGAATTAAAAGAAAAAAAAATACGGGGGTATATTTCAAGTGTGAACAGTTCTTACGTTGAGGAGTGCGTCGGCCAATGAGTATTAATTATTAAACCACATGCTTCTGTCGGTTGATACTCTTACTCCATATTGCCACCGACAACATTTTCCAAATTTTCTCATTTGTTTTCCTCAACTTCCTTTGTTGAAATTAGTCGTGTTCGACGGTCATACAACGATTTTTTTAAAATAAAAAATGATCTAACTGAAGGTGATTATTTAAGTCTTTAAAGTGATTATTTTAAATCTTCTAAAATTTGGTCATTTTAAATCTGTGAAGGAACTCTCCATATGTAAGATATGTCCTACATCGACCAATTCTAGAGAGTTGTGTACTTTATATATCAAGTGTTACTTAACCCATTTGCTAAATTGGTTTTTGATTGAAACCTACTTCGATTTATGAAGTGCATACTCTCTCATCTCAACGGGTGCGGCCCAAGTCCGGTGCATGCTTTTAAGTTCTAACATGGTATCAGAGCTGGATGAAAACGAAAGTTGGGCCAATCTCCTTCAATCTATAAAGTGCACCCTCACTCATCTCGACGGATGCGACCCAAGCCCGATGCATGGTTCTAACAAAATTTTAAAGTAAGCACCTAAGCCTCGTAGTGGTATTTTTTTTGTCGCAAAAATGCCTTGTATTTGTATGACAATCTCATATGACCATTTATATATTTATTATTACTATACCTTTATTTATTCCATATAGACACATTATATTGATAATCTACTTATTCTTTATAAATATTTGATGTACGACAGTAAGTAATTTTGATTTTTGAATACAAATTAAAAACGAGATCATCCTTAAATTCTGTATCATACTCCGCTCTTACAAATCTAAAAATGAAATAAACCGTTAAGACAATTTAAATACAATTGAGAAAAATCTAAATAAAATTTTGAAAATCATTATCTAAACCCGCTTCTATATCGCCCAACCGGACCGGACCGGACCGAATCGAAACGAATCTATCCCCAGCCTTCACAGGAAAGCGAACAAACAAATCAAACTCATCACATCACACATACACAAACTCACTGAATTCAAAATTCAGTGAGATTTTCGTCGTCAATGGAGTATCGTAAGATCAATCATCAAGTATTTTTCTCTATCTTCTCATACTTCATCTTGTTTCTACGTGATTTTAGATATGTTTAATTTTTTGTAGATGATTTTATTTTTATTCGAGATTTTGATTCGTATTTAGTTTCGTTAATCGTCGCTAATTAGGTTGATTTAATTAATTTCTCGATAATTGAGCTTTCGATTGAACTACGCAATTAGAAACTTGTTATTTCGATTCATTTAGTTACATTTGAGTAAGTCTTGTGAAAGATCGTCTTAATTTAGGTTTATAGAATTCATTTGTTGATAATTGAGCTTTCGATTGAACTTCGTATATAGAAACTTGTTATTTTGATTCATTTAGTTAAGTTAATCGTCGCAAATTAGGTTTATAGAATTCATTTGTCGATAATTGAGCTTTCGATTGAACTCCGTAATTAGAAAATTGTTATTGCGATTCATGTTTACTTACGTTAATCGTCACAAATTAGGTTTGATTGAATTCGTTCGTCGATAATTGAGCTTGCGATTGAACTCCGTATTTAGAAGCTTGATTGATGATTAGATTGTTGGATTTCGGTTTAATTTGATCGTAATTGGAGATATAATTGGAGATATGAGCTTAATTTGAGAGTTTGAGGCGTGTGATTGTTTGAATTTTAGGATAAAGATGAAGAATCTGAAGGTGACTTAGAAAGCTCGCGAAGTAAAGGTAATCAAACGATTGATTTTCAATTGTTAAAATCTTTGTCTAGCGTAATTCTATGCGAAAGACGTTAATTACGGTGTTTTGATGTTGATTCTTATCATTTCGGATGATAATAGGAGGTGCTGTGAGTAATGTAGCTGCTTTGGGAGAGATATTAGGTGGAAAAACGCAATGGAAACGAAAGTATGTCGATTTTGTTGATATTATTTGCCTGTTAGTTCATGCGATTCATGTTGCTGCACTGACTAATGTTATGTTTTTGGCATTTGTAATCATGAAAATAGGTCGTTAGTCACGTTTGCGCTGACTGTACTTACTAGTTCACAAGCTATACTTATTGTTTGGTCGAAGCGAGCTGGGAAATACGAATACAGTGTTACGACAGCCAATTTTCTGGTGAGCATAGTTTGTATTTGATTTATCGAGCTTTAAGGATTGTTTTGATATGATATCAGGAGCGAAGGAGTGAAGGGATATCATAAATTTCTTGAGCCTTTTTCATGTCAAATGAGTGGAATTCACTTCAGTTTTTAACATTTTACTCTCTTGAATCCAGGTCGAAACTTTAAAATGTGCATTATCGCTTGCAGCTTTGTTAAGGATTTGGAGAAAGGACGGCGTTAATGAAGATAATAGGTTAGTGATCAGTGAGCTTTGTCGTATGCTTTTCTGTGTGTCTGAGTATATAATGCCACGGTTGATTAGTTTCTCCCTTATTCGGCAATAGTTTAGTTTCTGTGAATTCTTCTCATTGTATGGAGTACTCCGTAGTTTTCACTTAATTAATGTCGTATTTTTGCATTATCTGCTTGTCTGAATCCATTTCTTCTATAACGTCAGATTAAGCACAACGGTGGAGGAAGTTATTGTTTATCCCATTCCTGCACTTCTTTATCTTGTCAAGAATCTACTTCAGGTTTGTCCGTGCCTTTTCGGCTTTAATGCATCGATGAATCTGCGAATAAGTCTCTAACTCGACTCCGTGTTCCATATTTTGTGAGCAGTACTATATCTTTGCATATGTGGATGCCCCAGGATATCAGATTCTGAAAAACCTGAATATCATCAGTACTGGTGTTCTATACCGTATCATTCTCAAAAGAAGGTGAGCCATGAGTTCTGAAAGTCGAGTAGCGATGATAATTTTTCTTTTTTCACCTGTCATAGTTGAGAAAGAAACATGTAAAATTTTAATGTGCACTTCTTTCAAATACTTATGTGAATAGGCTTTAATTATATCAAAGAGATCAAGGCTGATGAACTGAAAAATCGTAGGCTCGACTTTGTTGTTTTGCTCTTGGAGGAATAAAATTGTACACAAGGAGGCTATTGTCTGTTGCCTTTTTGAAGTCATTAATAGACGATTGCTTGCAAAACAAATGTTGCTGCTGGATTTTGCTAATTAGTAGAATAAGCCATTATTATTACTTTGTTTTCCAGGTTAAGCGAAGTTCAATGGGCAGCTTTTATCCTACTGTGTGCAGGGTGCACCACAGCGCAGCTCAAATCAAAGTAAGAGTGGATAATTGTTCTTATTATGCTGCTTTATTAGGCTCACCCACGAATTTGTCTATATATACTAGTAATAAAAAGCATGAGATTTAGGGGCTTAGAGAGAATGAAGAGAACTTTTAGTCTCCTAGTCGATAACCTTATATACATTGTTGGCAGTTTTTATCATTTTGTAGTATACAGCACTATTATTTTTTCCCTCTTTATAACCTAGCTTTCCTCATATACACATGCAGTTCTGATCGTGTTCTTGAAACTTCACTCCAAGGCTGGGTGATGGCCATTGTGAGATTTCCTTTCTCTCCCGCACTTGGTATTTTTTGATGAGAAGACATACCTTCAGCTATTGATTATAAAATAATGTATGGCGATATCCTGTAGGTCATGGCTCTTCTTAGTGGATTTGCTGGTGTCTATACAGAGGTAAGTTCATTATGAATGATTAGATGTATCTTCCATTGTGGAATCAGTATACATTTGGGAAAAAATGTATCAAGCATCCTTAAACTGGAATTTATAATGAATATAGACCTATTGCTTCAAGCATAAGTAATTATGATTATACGAGCAATAGTTGACTCATGCTCTCTATTCTCAGGCTATTATCAAGAAGCGTCCTCAGAGAAATATAAATGTGCAGAACTTCTACTTATATGTCTTTGGGATGATTTTCAATGCCGCTGCAATTATGATTCAAGATTTTGATGCAGTTGTAAACAAGTAGGCTTTCTTTCTGATTTTGTACATCTGTTGTATTTCAAAGCCTTACAAAGTGATAATCTAGCAATCTATGACCTGCAATTTGGAGCACATGCCCGCTTTTGTGTCATTAATACTTGAATATGAATTGTATTTCTGTTTCGAGTCATAGACACCATTAAACAAGAATCCATTTTAGATGTATTATCGATGGTCCAAGTTTTTTTTTTGTTTCAATGCTATGTGAATGAGTGAAATCTCTGCCAATGCATGTGGCTGACTTGCCTTCTTAGAATGCAACAACTAAACAACTGCATTTCGGGGGATTTGATTGAACATATTGTAGCTTATCAAATTCGTGTACTCCGTATTACTTATCCTCGATGCTTACCTACATGAAGATAATATGGATGTATATTATTCGTCTATCCTGTGGTGCTTTCAAAGAGCACAAATTGATTGTCGTAAAACCTCTTTGCTTTGGCTAATCTGTTTAGCACTCACGTTCTCTACAATTGAATGCAACTGGGTATTCTTCATGGTTTTTCGTAGCTATCGCCACATATTATGTCTAGTTTCTGTGGGCTGAGACGTTTCTGACGTTAGCCGGTGTTAATTATCTATTTTCTTTCATTAATTGGTTGCAGGGGTTTCTTCCATGGCTACTCATCGGTTACTGTGCTTATGATTGTAAACCATGCTCTAAGGTACTTCATGTTTTAAATTTTTAATCATGCACTATTCTGGCCTTGCTTTAGCTTCATACTGAGTACGAGTATTACATATTATTAGCTTCTTGTTACTCCTCTTTTGAAATCAAGTTAACAAAGGCCTTTCCCATGATTTAGAATTTGTCTAGCTTGTTAGTGTGATTTCATGAAGATCCGCATTTGTAGTCGTTCATTGTTAACTCGATACTGTTTTACATTCCTACACTTACGTGATGTTCCTTCTCGGCCCCATTTTCTCACTGCTAGACTGTGAATTGCTAATTTGTGATCTTATCTGTATGCAGTGGCATTGCTGTGTCTATGGTGATGAAGTATGCCGACAATATAGTGAAGGTAATACCTGCTGCGCAACATTTTCATTATCATACTTTCACGAGCGTTACCTTTAGCCCTTTTATCTTCCTTTTGACAAGTAGGTTTTTGTTTCCTATATGAGCTGATGAATATTATTAACTTCAATTCATCTGACAGGTGTATTCCACTTCAGTTGCGATGATACTGACTGCAATCGTCTCTGTTTTCCTATTTCAATTTCATCTCTCTCTCGCCTTTTTCCTGGGTACTACGTAAGTAACTGTCCTTGAATTGTCAAACTATTCTTCTTCCGAGTGATAATGAATGGTTTTGTTTTCTTGACTATGCTTGATAATTTCTTACTTAATTTGGTTTACAGGGTAGTTTCCGTCTCCGTTTACCTGCACTCAATCGGGAAACAAAGATAGCGTTACTCCTTGCTTTTTTGGGTACGGCTGACGAGGTGATACAACGAGATATGGTGAACACCGGTCAGTCAGATTACGAGTTTCTCAAACACTAGTGGTACTTGTGCGTTGGATGTTACTCGTAAATCAGAAGATTCTGAGCTTGTTAGAAGTTCATGATAAAGCGTATGATTTATGACAACCAAAATGAACAAGTTAAAGATAGAGTGACAACCAAAATGAACAAGTTAAAGATAGAGAGCATGTGCACGAACAAGAGATGTTTGAGGCCAATGGAGAAAGTTATGAGGACCATAATTGTATTTGCGATTCTAATCATTGTTTTTGTAGCTATCACGTTTCGTTTAAGCTTGTAGCAAATTTCTCATGATAGAAAGTAATGGCAACGGTGAGTTAGTAGTACCGACTGTCGTGTACTATACCATTTTATATATGGCAATCAATAGTGATGATACTAGTGATGATACTCCATGTAAGGTAATGATTTGCATAAACAAGGTTAAAGTTAAGAGTACCCTGTAACTATTTGCAAACATGAAAGTTGAATCAATACAGATTTGTCAAGTTTCTTTATTTTCCTCTTGGGAGTAGACGAGAGCGCAGCGCCAAAACCAAAACTACACCAAGCCTTGTCCCACGGAAGTGTCCACACAAAAAAATAAAATGAAGTTGAACTACTGTTAATTCTTATTTTCGATCTTCACAAAACACCTTCTACCATTATTCACCAGTCACCACTACTATGGTCTACGCCATAGAAACATCAAAGAACCCAAGCAGCCGGAGACGCAAATCGAACAAAGAATCCAAGCTGTTGTCAATTTCCCTAGTCAAGCTCCAGTCTACTGAGAAGCTAATAGCCGTTACGATTCAAAGCTCCTGCCCATTACAACATCACTACAAGATAAGCCTTCGCCTATCCCAGCCGAAAAACCTCATCTGTCCAACTGAAGCCACCGACAGCAAACTCCGTGCTTGAGGTCTGAGGAGAGCCATGGAGGTGTCTCGTGCCAAACCGAAAACCAAACTTTCTTCCCAGCTCCCTCCACCATTTTAATACAAGAAGATCCGATGGGTGACACTGGACTCGCAATATAATTTCTTTCTCCCCAAAGTAATTTCTGAAGTTACTTGAGAGGCTTCATTCCCTGTTAATTTAAAAATAATTTACTTTTCAGTTTGTTTTCCAAACATGAAAACAAGCAAAAAAGGGCCGAGAAAGGAAAAGCCAAGATAAACAGGAAAATCAACTTGAGCAAAATCTAAACAAAGTTAAGTAGAAGGAAGAGAATAACACTAGTGTAGAAACTGAAAGATTGAGTTACTACCTTGGAAGCTCGTAACTCATTAACGGCTAGCCGAAGGCTGTCATCTGAGAGTATTATCCGTGACAGTGCCCCTGTACTTATCCTACAAAATTAATGTCGGAACATTTCAGACACAAAGTTCAATTGATTTGTATTGTATACCACTACGTATTTAGAATGAACTAACCCCAAGCGCTTAGCAGCATCGGCTACTGAGCCTTCAACTGCATAGATTAGATCCAATAATGCTTGTATTCCCTGAGCATGAAAAGAGACATCGGCTTTAAGACTGCAAAAATTGCTTTCCTCAACAGAATGCTGCACATAAATGCTTAGAGCAAAGAGAAGTAACCTCGATAAATTTCGCATTATTTGGTCTAATTTGCGAGCCACAGTCAGATCCTCTGACTGTGGATTTTGGAGGAAGAATCTGAAGCAGCTGTTTCGGAGGACAATATGTCTCAAGATCCACGGGTCTTCTCACTATAAACAAAGGACAATAGGAAACTCACAAAGCTGATTGTGAAGCAGACTCAATTGGCATACCGATGTAAAGGAAAAGTCACACCATAAAACGATTCAACTAAAAACAAACAGGTAGTTTTTTTATTGCTAGGCACGCCATAAGGCATCAACGCTACTTTGAACTAGTACAAACAATGAACACAAGACTATTCCGCCAACGTTCATGGATCACCTTCTGACCTTCAGTTCCTATAACGAGTGTATGTCACGCTTATATAACATACTAACTTGGCTTCTTCACTACAATCGACAATAGTCATCTTCTCACTGACTAACTACTGGAGTATCGTGCAAAACCGAAACTCTCACTTTAAGTCAAAAGTACTTAGGCCAACATAGTAGATAATTCCGGCTCTTTAGAGTGTAATGAATAAGACTTTACCTTTCAGAGCTAGAAGGGTTCGCAGGCGTTTCAATGCGGATGCACGGTTCATATGCTGCGACCTGTCTTCAGAAGCCTACCATTCATCAAATTCCACACATACCAACAAAGAAACAATGAGATAACACAAACGATGTTATAACTTCGCAAACTTTAAAATAAATAACAAATTTAACAAGAAGTAGGGATGAATGTAGCTGAAACAAGTACCACAAAACCAACAAACACCAGTAATACCACGAGTTAGTCTCCAGTAAAACCGTCTTATTTGAGTGATCATTTCTATACCCAATTTAATGAGCTCAATAACAATAGTATCATAACACTATTGTACACCCGTCTTATTTGAGAATTCGTGGAGCAATGGTGAAACATAATTCTCCCATGAAATTGTGGTGTGAATACAAAGATCTATCTGTAACTAGAATGTGATCATTACGACGATAGTAATCATAACATAAGAATTGACCCAATTTACCCAATAATGGTCACAACAATCGTAACAATGCCCACATTGTAGTTACAAAAACTCGTCATACACGTACAACAGTCTCATTTGACAATGCCCAAATAATGGACACAACAATCGTAACAATGCCCACATTGTAGTTAGAAATGCCCGTCATACACGTACAACAGTCTCATTTGACAATGCACAAATAATGGTCACAACAATCGTAACAATGCCCACATTGTAGTTACAAAAACCCGTCATACACGTACAACAGTCTCATTCGACAATACACAAATTCAACAATATAAACGTCACAAGTGTAAATCAATCAACCTGGGCAATGATCCCAGTAGGGAGATGCTTAAGACGAACAGCGGTTTCGCGTTTATTACGATGCTGACCACCCGGTCCAGACGTCTTAAACGTCCCCATTTCACATTCACTCATCAATTCCTCATCACTCAGCTCCAAATACCCTTTTTTTGTTTCGGGTTCGATACCGCTTTCGGGATCAAAAGATTTGATCTTTTCACCCGAAATCGATGAAAAGAGGGTAAATCTATGGTGGGTTGAGGTTGAATTTGGGGAAAAAATTAGGGTTTTGTGAAAAAAGGGTGAAATTGAAAGTGGGTTTGATTGAATTTGAGTGAAAGTTAATGATGATGGTGATGAATTGAGGGTAAAAGTTGTGAAATTTATGAGATTTATGAGTGATTTTGGGGAAATTGGTGATTTGTTCATCATTTTTGAGGTGTAATTTATCATGGGAGAGTTCAAAAATTTGGGGATTTTTTTTTTGAAAATAATTGATTAGGGTTTTTGTTGGGTTTAAAATGGTGAGAAATGATGATCGATGATTTGATGATTTGATGGAAATTGAACAATTTAATTGAACGTAGTTGATCATTCGCATACGACTTTTACTCAAACGCATATTTTTTCCTATAAAATTTCTACGTCGTATTCTCATTGAAAATTTCATTTCTTCCATCTGTAAACGAATTAAACTAAACTCAAAACCAACGAAAACTAATCATTCCATTCAGAATTTTTTC
>JAUEKU010168931.1:0-11404 GCA_032274805.1 Gypsophila paniculata
TAACAAATTTTGGCAAATGGTGGCTTGTGGTTTATTCACGTGTCTTTTAATATATTATATGATGATTTGTCATTTGACTTAATAATAATCACAATTAGCATTAAATTGATCATTTTTTAAACACTGTTTGTCATTCGCGTAAGACGGTCTCATTTTAACAGTTGTGTATAATAATTGAATAATGGTCACACCTTAATGCCAAATGTTATAGAAATGCTCTTACCTAACATGTTAAGGATGGTAATTGCTGTTAACAAGTGTTATTAACAGTTCAAATAACCCAATTGATTTATTCGATTAGAACTTCAAACATTTCGATAAATAAACTCATATTAGCACGTATACTTAATATCATTTAGAAGTTCAATCAAGATCCCATTAATTCGGATCACATTTTACATGGTAAATGATACTAAACTCATTTAGAAGTTTGAACCTTGTTTGAACTTCATGGTACTAAATATTCTAGTTTGAACTTCATGGTGAAAGAGAATCTTGATTAGAAGTTCAAAAATTTTACATGATAAATGATACTAAACTCATATGTGTAACACTAGGTACCAAAAATATACCATTAATTCGGATCACAAAATCAGTCTGTACAGCCACCAAAAGTTTTCGATTTTCGAAAGCTTAATTCTGAATTGTATAAAAATGTGTGCTTCGGGCACAGATTGCCCTACGACGCTCAATAGTTAAAATAATGATTTTGGCGTTCCCAAAAAAAAAAATACAAGATAAGTAGAGTACTGGGCGCGGCTGACCATCCGCAACAACAGAGGTTCCTCCGTTGACGAGTGATTCAGTACTAAATATTTGTTTTCATAGGGACAAAATTATGATAGTTCAGTAATAACTCGGACACACTTCTCTTCCAAGATCTTTGCCGCTTCAGTAAAAAGAACTTCAGGAGGCAAAGCCCCAGTAGATTCAATGGTGACTGGAAACACAGAAGAAAAGAACGACGTTAATTAAAAATAGTGGTACCACCCTAACGAGCTTCTTCTCTTTCGTTTTTAGATTCACCGCATTGTTCTAGTAAATGTAAGCGCTACAAAGTATTTACCAGTCTACTGTAAGGCTCTAAATAACAAAGAAAGATAAATAATTTATTTCGGTATCTAGAGGGCTTGAATCAGGGTACTAAACCCAACACCTTCACAGCAGAGAATGGCTTTTTGAAGAACATACTGCAGAAAATGCGAAATACGTAATTTTAACTGAAAAATACGGGCAGCACTCAGCGAATAATCAGTAATGTAGCGGCTTCTAGCTAATCAAGATGCATTTTGCATACTGCGGGAATCAAATGTTAAAAAGCACAACTCCCACCATCCAAACAAACTAATTGGCCGTGTTGATTTCGGTTAGTTAAGGTGGCTTTCTAGTGGTGTTAGGTTCGCAGAATTCAGCCCATGGGTCAAGGTCAAACGATATTGTCTTTGACCGATATTTCTCATAATATACAAGTCACCAACCATTGTTAGAATCAAGATTTTTCTTTGTATCAATAAGAAGAGTCAGATCAAATAGGTATGATCATAACAAAAAACGTAATTACATCATGGGGACAAGGTAAACTTCAGTTCAAAGCTCATAAAACTACAACGTAACGACGCCCTCTATTTCAATCATTTGTGTACTTTCTAATTTGAAAATGGGGATCAACTGGACATTTCCATAGAATAAAAATATAATTTGATTCACAATAATCAATTAAGGGAATAGATTGGCATTGGCTACTAATTGTGGATGGTAAAAGAATCAATCATATGTTGCTCAATGAAAATGATTAATTTACGCTCACTTCCAAAACAAAAAGGTAAAAAAGTACGAAGAAATACAACTATTTGTCATTTTGTCCATATGTGATAACAAATTTATAATTCTAGCATTATTAGTATTACAAGATTAAAGGCCTTCATTGAATATAGTGATATAAATTTTAAGATTCTATGGAGTAGTATGCCTTTGTTCAACTACTTACATACAAAAAAACCCTGTGGATCATAACATAATCATAAGATTCCACATTACAATTTATTTAGTTGAACAGGAATTCGGATTCAGATTAGTCACAACAAATTGATTTGTGAGATCGTAAGATTTTACTATACGGATTTGGATTCACACATTGATGGTAAAACTTATTTAGAAATGATAATATGACACTAGTTATTTCAATGAATCCAACATCACAAATTAATATATATCTACAAATATTTAAAATAAGTGATTGTAAAAGTTGATCTTGGTTGGCCACGAAAGTCAAATGGGATAAATTTGGGATAGAGGTATAGTTTTTATTAGCATGATGGGTTTCCTAATAATCGAGCCTCTAGACTTACCGTTGGGTATTTAAAAAAAAGGATAATGAAAAATTAGATTAAGTATGCAGAACGAAAAGCATAAAGATAGCAAAACATTTAGCAGACTCATGATCAATAAACAGCTTAAACTTACATATAAAATGATCTTTCTTGCGACGCAATGCAACATATTCATCCCACCCTTCCTCTTGAATACACTGCCTACAGAGTGTGCATGCTCTTGGTCTTGGGGCTGTCGCTTTTCTACCTGTTCACATAACATTTTTGGTAATAAAATGCTGAGCAATACACCTCAACCAGAAGATAAACTCCAGATTAGATCACTTTGAATGGAGAAAAAATGAACAATAACACCTTTATCTACAACCTCAAAGGCTCATGCCAATGGTGGGATAATGGGATCGGATGTATGGAGCCTTAAGGCTCTAGCCTATGTTTATATTAGATCACTTGGAGGTAATTTCCAGATGATGTTTGATGAAATTTCCATCGAGAACTACGTCACAATATAAGAAGCAAAACACAGTTCAATACTTCAATGAGTCGATCTACTTTATTTCATTACACTCTGAAATCGAAACCAAAAATAGGTAGTATTTGACTCCGATGAAAATAGTAAACAAGAAAGATTATAACCAAGACAATTAATATATGAAGCAGAGAGACGTACCTGCAGGAGTATCTTCTATGTCAAACACTTTAGCTGGACATTTCTGAACTAGTGTATCTGCCCTCTCATCATAAATGTCTTGCAAAAGAACAACCTGATATAAGAAGGCAAACACCAAAGGCGTGAAGGTATTCACATCAGTCCAAACAGATAGAGGTGGCGGGTGATATTCTAAATAGAACTGGCAATGAGGGATACCTCGGGAAGCATCTTATACCAAGCAGTTGCTACTGGGGACCATTTTGCATGTTCTTTCCCAACACCTTTAACTGCATGCGCTTCAAGTTCAATTTCCTGGAGCAACAACAAGATTGTATAAGATGAACATAGCAGACACACTGAAGTGGACTCCCAGCACGGCAGCATACATCGATGGTGAAGTAAAGTTGAATAGCGGGTAAGTGGCTATACTGGCTTAATGGCTAGATCATGGAGACATTTCTATGAATCACATCATACATCATACAATGATTACTTATTAGCAGATATTAGAACCTATAGTTAAAGTATTATCAGAATGCCTATCAATAGAAAGGAACTATGAAAAAAGGAAGAAAAACGGCTAAATAATATGCTCCGCTCCAAACAGACAAGATTTTGGCCGATATCTATGAACTGGCATTTCACAAAACTGGTAAAAGAGACAACAGGATGAATCTAATTGAGTACAAAAAGAGTTACCTGGCCAGGGCCAAGCCTAGCTATAGTGATATCAGGATATTTTGGGCAAATTGGATCTTTAGAAATTTCAGACTGAACGTCCTGGTTACATTTAAAATTGGTGTAAGTCTTAGGTTTAGTTGTTGAAGTTGATGCCTTGTTTTCTATTTCCAACGGAAACATACTCCCACTTGGTTGCCAATTTAGTTCTTCTGACTTCACTGCAATGTACTGACAAACATCATCATTCAATTGAATTCAGAAAACAAAACAATTTAAGTTCAGAATTCCATGATCATCACAAAGAAACTGGTATTTTAAGAAATAGCTACTACAAAAAGTACAAGAGTAACACCTGTACGACGTTGTTCACCACGTTCACAACGAGCATGAAGTCCAAAGACAATTGTATTTTTCTCATTTGGCTCATCCTTTTCTATAAAAGAGGAAACATTAGCCAATAAGTTTGTATTGTAATGCGTAGATTAGAAATTACATTCAACTAATTGGAGACGTAATACATACCAGACTTGTAAGAGAATAACCTAGGATCAACTTTCAATGGAATGAGCCCCAACCTGTGCGAAAGAACTTCATCTTGAACCACAGATGTGTTATTTGCTATAAGAACCTTTTCAATGGCCATTGTAGGAATCTGCGATAACAACTCTAAGTTAATCTACACTTCTAATTAATAGTCATTACAAAATTAACATGATTTCAAGTGGGAGACATGGAATAGGTATGGTGCGCTCAAAGAAGCAATACTACCCGATTGCCACAACACTTCCCTCGTCTATGATGAGGTAAGGGTGAGAGATGAAGCAACTTTTCGTGTGTAATGAGGCTTGTTTACCATATCAGCACAAGGGGGGAGTCTATCAGCCTTTCATCCTTCTTGTGCAACAGTCCCCACTCCCCAGTAACAAAAATAATGAAAATAGGGGTACTGCGACAGCTCACTTCTACTGAAAACCATAGTATACAGAAACTTTTAATAATGAAAATAGGGGTACTGCGACAGCTCAGTAGCTCACTGCTACTGAAAACCATAGTATACAGAAACTTTTTTTTTTGTATTGGATATGAAAAATGGTAAGAAAATCAAGTCTAAAAGTAAAGTTCTTTAGTAAGACTATTATTTGTACCACAATGCAACACATCAGTGTCTCAGTGATCAATGTTTGAGTGGTCTGTCATTTAGTATAAAGTGGGATTACATAGAAAATATGTATTTGAGAAGGGCTCTGTTAGAGGCAGACACAAGGGGAAGGTCAAAATGAAAAGGTGCCAAAGTAGGCAATCATCGATGCAACTCAAGCAACTTTTCATCATAATTATGTGATTCTTAAAATGATAATCTCTTTTATGGCAACTTCAGACGTGGAACAACTAGGGAGACCACACAGAGAATTAAACTTATGAAAGTAAAAAATAGAAAGGGAATTAAAGAGGTAGAAAAAAGGGGGAAAAAAGGACATCGGAGGAGAAAAATAAAGATGTGGGACGACACGAGAAATATAAAGAAAGGTACGGAAATCAAATGGAGAGGGCTGTTGCTTAACCAATAAATTTAAGAATACAGAAAGTCCAAATGAGCATGCTAAGGTCTCCGAAACTAATACGAGGTAATATGCAAAGGTGAGGACAGAGTACTACAGTTGTGTTCTAAATACTAGTAAAAGCCAGTGATTGATGGTATGTTCCTTCAATTAGCTGAGCATCGATTTCCAATGCAGTTAATCAGGTCTTTTTGAAGAAGACAGCAAGTAACCAATTAGTTCTTGTTCATTGTTATACAAAACACTACGGCATCTTTTATTAAATCATGTGTATATCTAACATACTAACATCTTGAGCAGAACAGAGTAACCATGACCGATTAAGTGCTTGTTTATTAATCGATTCTGCCACAATAAGCTAACAGTGCTCTTGTGACTACATGCTCCAGAGTCCGAACAGAGTTACTAGGAAACACAATTTAAGGGACAATTTCTCTGCTGTGATATTTTAAGTAGTAATAAGTGTCTTGAAAGGCTGATATACACAGATGTGGATATTAACGACAAACATAACCTATAAAAATATGACAGGTTTCACGCTAGTGACGGAGGTGAAATCGAAAGACCAAAATACTCAAAAAACTGAAGAAAAGAAAATATAAGAAAGGCCACTAATGCAAAAAGTAGTCATTATTGCATGAATAACGTCTACTGTGACTTATCATCGTATACCACAAAAAAGCAATCGCCCACTAGGTTATACTCCGTATTATACAAAAATGACATTGTCTTCACTGTTTACCGAGCCCTATTTTTATTCCCACAATATGCATAACGTTACTGAGTACATATTGAGAAACAAAGCGGCCTAGCATACAAATGTAACATGTACGTGGTATATATTGAAACACCAAAATATATTGAAATACAAACTACTTATCACACATAACATTAGCACGTCAGCTGTCTCACAAACAAACGTAACATTAGCAGGTCTAGCATACCAACGTAACATTAGTATGCTTGCCGTCTCACACCGTGAGACCAACTACTTATCAAACAAAATATATTGAAATACCAAAATAAATACTTCTTTATGTGAGATGTCTCACAATAACTTTATAGTGAATCCGTCTCACACAAGAATTTGTATTTTTTCTGCAAAGGTACGATAGTCCATGCCATTAGAATAGCATATCACGCACTCATCACCAAAAAACATAGGCAATTCAAGCACCCAAAATCAATCGTAAATTTCTCTAGTACGAAATTACCGAGCTAATTAGACCAAATTCACAACAACATATGACAAAAAAAAAAAAGAGCATACGGGCTTCAGTTGGCGATTGAAAAACAGACCCTACCTCTGAGATAAGAATACGACGAAAAGCATTGGCCAAAGCAGCATCGACACCAATCATATCAAACTCAATATCATCCTCTGTAAGACGATTGACGACGACTTTGAAGTCCTTGAAGAAGCTCTCCAAGCTGGAATTCTCCACCCCCAAAGACGCGTATGCTCCTGAGTATAATATTGATTCCGTCTGTGTACACACCATATCAATTCAAGACCTTAAAAAAAAGAAACACTAATTCTTTCCTAAGACGGTCTCGCAATAATCACAAATTACTTAATAAGTAGTAGGGAGACGGTCTCACAGGAGACCTACGGTACAACTATTTAGGACCGCTTCATTCGTAACCATTTATATGATTTTTGTACTTTGTCGATAATTATGACCCCCTGTTATGATACTAACTCCTCTATAGTAACCAATTTATCACCTTTCGTAAATGTTTTTTTTTTTTCGTCCTCTTAAACTCTAAATTGAACTAATGGTCTCACAATAAAATTGGAAAAATATAAATTCACAAATTCTTAGGTGGGACGGCTCCACATATAAATAGAGTTTTCATAGTATTATAATATATTTTCTTCGAAAAGAAGTAAGTGTCATGTCATGATATGAGACGGTGTCACAAATAAATTAGAGTTTTTGATGAGGCCACTCACACATGATGGCAGTTATTTTAGTACGAGTATTTTAATATAGTTTATTTGAAAAGCAATAAGGGTCATGTAATGATATGAGACGGTGTCACAGGAGAGCTACGGAAATGAATAAAAGAAGGACGTGGAGAAAAAGAGAGAGTACATCGACGGGAGCGTCGGCGTTGCAGGTAACGCGGGTGCGCTTGAGCTCGAGGTGGTCTGGTAATTGCTGCGGCATCTTGTCTTTTGCTGTTTTAATTCTGTTTTCGTGGAGTGAACTCAATTGAGAGAATTGAAAGTGAATTTTTTCTGTTGAAAGTCATTAGGGTTTAGGGTTTTAGAGGGAGGGAGGGAGAAGGATTTTGTGTCTTGGGTTGGAGTTCGTTGGAAAAGGCCGAGGGTTTTGGATCGGCTAATTAGAGTCGGCAGAGAATGACACGATTTGAAAATACGGCACGAAATTTAACATTGTATTGAGTGGGGTTAATCAAAACTTATATTTTTAATATATATGGTTAATATCAGATTATTTTTGAAATTACTCTTTGCAGTTCAAGTTTACTCGATTTAGTTCGAATTTTCATTTTTTTATTTTTTTATTTTTTAACAAAATTATCCTTAACTCTAATTAATTCTCGAAAAAAAATATTATTCGGTTGAGTAGAGACAGTCGACGGCGGTGGTCGATGGAAGGAGGGGTGGACGTCAACAAGGGGTGTAGTTGGGGTAGGTGGACGGTTGATTGTTGGTTGGTGTTTAATTAGGTTTTAAGAGGTTGCGTTTAGTTAGGTTTTAGGAAGTGGTCGAGGGTGAGGCGGCGCAGTGGTGATTGGCTGGCAATGGCGGTCAGTGGGCGGTGGTGGGGAAGGGGGCCGGCGAGGAGAGGGGGTGACCAACGATTGGTGGCAAGGAGGGTGGTGGGGTAGAAGTTGGTTGGTGGTAGAATTGGAGGAGAACGGGTGCGCCAATCGACGGGGGTGAGCACCACAAGGTGGTTTAGCTGGGGCGATGGTGGTGGGACGATTGGGTCATCCGAGGAGCCGTGGAAATGAGGAGGGTAATACTTCCCATTATTTTAATCTTCCATCATAAGACTTCAAATATGGCATGACACAAAAACATGACATGAACTAGACACGAGTTTAATGGGTTTGAGTTGAGACTTGATGACCCATATGTAAGTGGGTCAACACGAACACAACACAAAATTTAATTGGGTTGGGTTTGGGTTTGGGTTAAAGGGTTCATAACCTGTTTAATTGTAAAACGAATACGAATATGACACGATCGACATGACATGTTTGCTAGGTCTAGTTTTATCCACAATTTTTCTACCCACGAAAATACGAGGTCACGATTATCGTTAAACGAGCTACAATAAGCCATATAAATGGTTACGAATGATATGGTGTTACAATAAGTTATTGTAAGGCGATATAATGCAAGAATTAATGTTGAACTAGCTACTCTTTATTTGCTAATGTGAGAGGTCTCACTGTTAGGGTGCAAACCCAAGTCTCTCAATGGTGGTGTAGAAATAAAAGAATATCTTTACAAGTGTCCACCAACTCGAATAGTATAAGGAGCCCAAGAGTAAATCCGTGAGGGCTTGGTACAAAGCGGAAAATATTGTACTATTATGGATCGTGGATATCGATGTAGCAGAAGCCCATCACAAGGTATCAACGCTTCCGCACAACATGACAAGTGGCATCCTAGCCCAAGGTACAACTTACAAATGGTGGAGATCGGAGAGCGCAACAGATAGCATTTGCGAGTCACGGGTGCATGAGCTCGATCTGGTAGACTGTTAATTTGAAAATCTCAAGTCCATGGGTGGTACGTTAGTTGGTGAAGAGCATCGACTTAAGATTTGAAGGTGGCATACATTGTAACGCATGGAACTCCTAACCCGGGGTGGAGCCTAGAGCAAAGCCCGATCCACCGTGAAATGGACGAAAAGGCGCCATAGGTCTTGTGGGACGCCAGAGACCGTTTGTATACTAAAACGGTTGATTAGGTGCCACGGTCAATGGGTCCTTTCAGGTTGGATGCAGAGACCGTTGTGTTAGTTTTACAACTTTTGATTAAGTGTCAAGTCTTTTGGAAATAGCCCAAATGTAAATCCGTGAGGAGTGGACAATATCATACTATTATCATACTTCCGCTCAACACTTACGATTATTATCGTGAGACTATCTCATGCAAGTATTTGTAATATTCGTTTCATAATTATCAATTTCAGGTGATTATTCTTCTTTATATATTCGTTTTATAAGTTTCAAAAAAAATTATTTAATGCCAACTTATAACAAAATTCATCGTGTACAAAAGATCGGATCATATCAAAAACAATTCTATTTCTTAATTTGTTGATACTACGATACATACGATTTACAAACTCAAAAATGGTATCAGGAATACGATCTCGATACAATTTACACATGAAAATCATACTCCTAATAACTCAACCCATATATAACATCATATCCATATCACAAAAATTGTATCCCATTTTAAATACGCCCTTTAATCTATTTATTTTTTTAGCATTTGTCGATACACATATTACAACGACAATATCTATAGTTGTTTTTCCACTTTATTTTTCGGGACAATTCACAATGTTAGTCTCATTGAGCCCAACTTTTTTGGTGTAAGAGGAGACATAAGGGTAGTTTAATTTGATGCTGACGGGATTCGAACAGGTCATGAATTCAACCCTTCATGACTTTGCCAACCGAGCTAGTTGACATATGCGGACTGCGGCCCAACTTCAATTTTTGAGAATTTGTGTTAATGAGAGAGCCTCCCATAAGACGATATATATCCGTCCTAATGTTAAAACGAGTAATTTTATTGTGCGACCAATTGAATTATTCAACATCTCCTCTAATGATGTCTCATAAACGCAGTTATCACATATAATAAGACGTGATCTTATTTTAGAATATGTGTACAAGTGGATTATTGACCCATTTTAAGATTAAAATAAATAACCCGTCTTAAATGAGAATTTAGGTTAATTTTCAATTCCCGTCATCTACTTGGGTAAAATTTGGACCTATATAGAACGACTTATATATCTTCTAAACCAAGTAAAGTGATAACAGTTTGGTAAATCTCAAAAAGTCCCAAGGTCTCTAAATCCCAACAAATTTTCTTAGATCTAACAAACTATTCATTAAATTAAATTTCATTATCATTTGATAGCATGGGAATTTCTCCATAACCAATACAATTTCATTTCTTACGTCCATATTTTCAATTCTTTCTTTCTATGTTACTTTAATTCATTCGTAGGTCGAACTTGTGTTCAATTCTTTTCTTCACAATAAAAACGTCGTATTTATCGTAATTATTATATATATGTATAAGAATTTCAATGTCTAGGAGATCATATGAATCAGGAGCCCTTGTTGCATGGGAATGTGTGTTGATGCACGAAAGTTTTTGAAACGTAAAGACAGTGATGCGGGAGAAACAGGTTTATTATATTCATCATTATTTTGTTTTTATTTTAAATTTTGTCTGATTAGTCTCTTATGATTTATGAAACAATTACATAGATACGATCAAACCATTAGTTATATCATGAATTGAGAATTATAATGTTAGACCGTTAGTTTGATTGTATACGCAAATAATTGTTTCACATACATTTTTTAAGATAAATAAATGAATAACGGAAAGAGGTGATTAATCTTATTTTATTTTCGAGTTTAGATTAGGCCGTGTCCTTGTGTAAATTAGATTCGCTAGTCGCCTTACCGGTTATATCACTTATAATCTTATATGTGGTACTCCCCACGTTTTTTTGTTATATGCATTGTATAAAAATTTTCGTTTTCTCGAAATTAATTAGTCTTTGAATTTAGATTTTATATAGTATGTACAATTAGGTGATTATGATCGTTATGTCCTTAGATCCGTATTGAAAAATATGTTTTTTGTACGATAATACACCTACATTGTATGATTTGTAATCATATATTTTATATTTATTTTGTAATATTATTGAATATAGAAGTAGTTTTTTTCGAAAAGTGAGAATGACGTCTCGATCCAATAGTCACTAAGATATTGATTAAACATATGGAGTAACAGATTGAGTATGTAGGACAAAAAATCGAGGAGAGATAACAAGGACAATCGATCCACTGCAGTTGTAATTTTGGTGCATTTGGTGCCTTTAACTACTTAAGGAAATTATGGGAAGAGAGAAGTATGGTAAATAAAAAAATAT
>JAUEKU010168941.1:0-11402 GCA_032274805.1 Gypsophila paniculata
CACCAATTGGTTTTGGGATGGAACCCTCTTGGGCTTATTGAGTGGACTAACTTTCCTCCTTTACGGGTGTGGCCCAGGCCCTTAATTTCACAAGTTACAAATTAATTAGCCCTCATATTTGTTTATTTTTTTTATTATTTGTTAGGGGTCCTATGAATTCAAGCCTTAGAATCTTTCCACTTTTATGGAGGCCAGATTATGTATTAATTTACTATGTATGATAGCTATCACACGTATGGCGCCACTTATGTATTTAATTTTTATGACCCTACTTGTAATTAAAATATAGTTTCAAAGGCATTGCATTATTGTAATAACAAAGCCGGAAATTAAATTATGAAGTAATTAACTGCTCTCGTTACTTCAATCGGTTAATTATAACTCCATTTAATATCTTTGTACGCATCAAAACATCACACATATAGACTTTATCGATCTTTCAACTAATATATTTCCCTAATAATCATAGTAAACTTTATCAATTTTATGAAATATCAACTTCACTGAATTTTTACCCGCTTTCATGTAAATATATGTAATTAGTCATCAAACTTGCCAAAAAAGAGTGTTACGTAAATAACCTTGACGTTTACCACAAATAATATAATACACTGATCTATGTCAACTAATAAAGTTAAGTTTTATGCCAACACTGCAACAATAGAAATTTAATCAGTGGTCCTATATTGTCCTTAAAAAAGAAGAAATAAAGTTTAATTTGGTCCATACCTTATTATTCTATTAAGTCATTATTTGCAACCGTACGTCTATCAAGTTGATAACCGTCTTAAGCAATATTTTATTTAAGATTGTTGTAAATTAAGAAATTGATATATTTATGGGGATTACGTTGCCTTATTGTATGAGACCGTCAAGTGGTTTAGTATTTCAGTGGTTGGAAGTTCTTTGATTTTAGTATTCATGATATTTATTTGCGTATTTATGAAATTTTTGATGTGGTTTTGGTGTTTGGCCGTTCCTTAATAATTCGCCTAATTATCCTAATTTTGTGAAAATTAAGAATTCTTATTTATGAGATTAGGATGTCCATCGCTTACAACATGTGACTACTATCTTTGCCGCCAATACTCTCTAAAGAAGCAAACGCCGACAACTCGACAAGAAGTTTACTCCAGGCATTCTCGTGGGATAACAATACATAGATCAAACTAATCCTGATGACCTCGCGTGGTTAAGAAATAATATTGTGAGGAACCACCAAGCAACATGCAATTAATTCATTTTCCCTAAACCTCAATCCTCTTCAAATCCGTCCATCCAAACAAATGGTTTACAAACTAACTCTATAGTATAGGCATGTAGTGTTACATAAGGAGATTAATTAAAAAAAGATAAGAGACCACAAGCCACATGGTGACAATATAAGCCATTCCTTTTCCTTTCATCAAGTGGTTCAAGATTTTTTTGGCATCTATCTTAGCCTTAGCTACATACTATACCTAGCTTGCTTTTCACAAGAGAATGATCTTAAATTGAATAATAATAATAATAATAATTATTGTTGTCATTCTTTGCTCATAAAAGGAATAACATTCTTCACAAGAAACCCTAGCTCTTTGTTGTTTCTCAAATACATACATTATCTACTTACATGGGATTTTCATCTAATTATTATTGCACCTCATCATTGAGAAGCTAACTTCATTCAAAGCATTTGAGAAGGCACATGATATACAAGCCTACAATTTGTGTAAGTAATTGTTCCTCATCTTAATTTGCATATCATTATTGTAGATGAAATAATTGAGCTTGGGAATTTCTGCATTTTATGTATGAATTATTCCTTTATCGATGACTATTATATTTTCTCGGTTCAGGTCAATTCAGTTCATTTTTGAAAATATGTGAAAGAAATTCTAAATTATATAGTAAAATGACTTGAACAGAGACAATATAGGCTAAAAAGCTATTAAGATTCAATTCATGAGCATACAAACCCTAAATGATGTAGATATAGCATGTAAAAAAAAAAATTGTACAGTTGATTTTCACTTGTATAATTGATTTGATCCTTGACCTAGCTAGCTAAACTTCTAAATAGATAACTAGCTACAAAGATTTTGTTTAATTTGTTGTGATATAAATGATAGGCAATACAGTGCTATAGGAATTATATATGTAGTGTTGCTATGATCTTATTTTGTTTCTTATCTTTTAATTTGGCAGATTTATTAAGAGGGTTTATACCAAAAGATGTTTGATTTAAGAGATAAAGAAACATTGTATGGTACAAAAGAAGGCGGTGAAGCTTCTTCTAGCTCAAGGCAATGGTCGTCGGTGATGAAGAATCCAAGAATAGTTCGTGTGTCGCGTACATTTGGAGGCAAAGATCGACATAGCAAAGTAACCACAATCAAAGGGTTAAGGGATCGAAGAATAAGGCTTTCAGTATCCACTGCGGTTCAGCTCTATGACCTACAAGATAGGCTTGGTTTAAGCCAACCAAGCAAGGTAATAGACTGGTTACTAGATATAACGAAGCTTGACATTGATAAGCTCCCTCCCTTACCGCCTATACCGGGACATTTTCCGCCTTTCCAACAAGCTTTTCATACTTCTCAAGGATATGAGATGCCTCTATTTTCATCTTATCCATTCAATGATGCAAATATCTTCGCATCTTCTTCTAGGAGAGACGGTATTGACTTCAATAGCCTAAGTGTAGGTGTCAATGAAGACCCATCAATTGTAGCAAAATTGAAGTATTGGGATTCAAAGAGAAGGCAAATAAACGACGATGATGAACAAGGCGCGATTGGAGGAGATAGGGCCATCGGAAATTGCCAAGTTTTGGCTCAAAACTTGTTTCCAATTGCAAGTAGTAGTAACAATAACAATCCTAGCATTGTTCCTACTAATCCTCCTTCATCATTGCTAAGCAATCATCCAATGTACAACTATTACCATTATTGGGAGCCTTCAATGGCCGTAAACAACCTTGGCGTATCTTCCCAAGACGGTCTTCATCCTCATCATCCTCATCATCATCATCATCAAAGTAATAATTCAAGTAACTCGAGCTCAATACCGTCTCCATTAGCCCTATCTACAAGCTGTCAACTATTTCCATCTCCTTCAACGGAAACATCTTCGCTCTTCCCTCAGCACACCTCATTCAATCACCTTCAAGTCGAGAATGACATTCGACAACTCAATCGCTTTAACTCATCATCCAACAACACGTACCCTTCGTCTATATACACCTTAACCGGCTTAGGTTTGAAACCTTTCCCTTTGAGTACGAGCCATCAACTTCATCTACATCAAGACAAGGATAACGGCGATAATCCATGGAAAGAATCCTCAAGAAACTAGCTCATATACAAGTAAGATGTATGATCACTTTGATTTGCTTTATATTAATTATAATTTGTACTTCTGTGACATGTATTTTTGTGTTTTGAAAGTGTATGAAATAGATAAAACAATTTCATGTATTCGCACAATTACTATATATTCTAAGCAATTTAAGGACTTTGGTGATGTGGAAATAGCACCATACAAATAGTCGTGTATGTTAGATTCTTACATGTGGAGCTCCTTCACAGTATACGATCAATTACAACGATTTTATTTTAAGCTATTCTTGCGTAAGAAAGCTCATTGTTCAAGAATAATACGGAGTATAAAACTATATGCTCATCGCGCGTATGTTCTTTTTGATTAAAATGTTAGGTTGTGTACGTTTTATTGAGGTTATATACCCATATAATTAAGAGTAGGTCGTCGGGTTATGGCTTTGAATGAAGCGTCAGCTATTGCCGCGGTGTAGATGATGCAAAGGCGGCTAGGGCGCATTCGTCAGTGCGTGTCGGTGAGCTAGGCGTTGCGTACTTAGCTTGCGTGAATGGACTATGAATTGAATGTGAAGTGATAATCTTAGTGGACTTAGTGTGTTTGGTCTGACCGCGCAAGCTTAAGCTTGGGTGAGCGGGTGTGATCGAGCTAGTCTTGGATGTCTAGGCCGGCAAGGTGGTTCGAGGGGCGGGGGTTTATGGGAAGGGTAGGGAGCAATGGCGGAGCCAGGATTTTATTCTAGGGGATGAAAAAAATTCGATATAAGAGGGAGGGCGGCCGCCCCCCTAGCCCCCCCTCACTCCGCCACTGCTAGGGAGTTACCATGATGGTCATGTGTTCAAGGGAAGGCAGCTAGGTGCATGTATACTTGGTACGGTGCTTTACTGAGGCTCTAGACTAAAGGCTTTAGGCATCATACTATCGATTGTACATATAATCCTTGATTAATGCTATTGAAATTTCTTTATGAAGTGTAATCATTTTTACAAAGTTGTTGAATTTCGTTGTAAACAGCTCTGCAATTTCACAAAAAGAATTCAACTTGTTGTACAAGAAGTTTAATAATCTCAACTAGTTATTGTATACACGACCGATTATAAAATAGGTTTTTTTTTTCATTAGTTGTATTAGTAAAATTATTTCGACCTTTGTTTTCATGTTTTACATAAAGTTCTAATTACCCTAAAAAGTTTTAGCTTTGTAGATATTTGAATATATACTCATACAAGAAGCTTAAGCCTAATAATCTCAGTAAAGATTAACATGACCTCAAAAGTTTTCACTTTAGTAGGGTTTTATTCTGTTTGGTCAATTTCAAGTGGGGAAGATTGAACTACGACAAGAGTTAAGTTAATCATATATTTTGTACTGTTTTATTGCTACATTCTAAGACGTTCTAAAATGTTAACGTAGAAATATGAAGAGATGTCAATCGTTAGGTCGTCGAAGAATCTAAGATCGATGTTTGTAGCATACCGTCCGTTTTTATTAATTTGTGTTCGTTGTCCTAGTTATGCGAAAAAAAAGATTATACAATCGGTTGTACAATAACCATCTTTGATTTTTGAACATTTTAATAATAATTCTGAGCATTTTGTAAAGGCTTGTATACATAGCTCAAAAAATTTATCAAAATGCACATAAATTTTATAGCATTGCTCAAAAAAATGAAATCAATTGTACTACAACTGATTGTATAGTCTTCTTCACTTGAATTGATCGATTATATCATTAAGTGGTGTATGAGCGTCGGGCATTGTTATACTTGTGCAGCCACAGCACTATATCAAAGATATTGATGAGAAAAGATGCACATATAATTCGCTTTTACTCCCATCCATTCCATCCATTCCATTCCAAAAGGTACATTAACTTTTTGACACTATTCATGTGTGTAGTAAATTTTGGGCTTTCCGTAAAATGTATAAGCGAAAATATAGTCATGTAGAATTTTGTTTGATTTGTATACATAAATATGATAAGAATATCAAATCTTTATAGTCATGTGGGATCTTGTTCTGTAATTAAAGATTTTGAGTTGCAAAACGTGCCTCCGTAGGTGTGAAAAGTCAACTGTATTCTTTGGAATGGATGAGAGAGAGTATATAACTGTTATATCTAGACCAATTTCTTCTTTGGCCGAGGAAATAATTTGTTCTCCTATTATCCAATAAACACGAAGTATTAGATAGATCCACAAATTAAAATTTGGAGAATAAAAAGATTTATCACTAATTCTCACATAATACACAGTCTTATCAGAACCTTATAATATGATATTATGACATACATCTCACATACGTGTAGTTAAAACTATCGAGATTTCTTTAATTCTCATATAGTTAGATTTTATCCGATAACACGATTTTAACGAAAAGCTATAGAAAGAAGATCTAAGCAAGTAAAAGAATGAAAAGACAAAGAGGGTAGTGCATAGAAGAGGATTAGAAGGAGCAGGAGGAGCAGAAGAGAAATGCCTGCATTGCAGACATGAAAAGGAGACAAAAGAACTGGGACTACTCTTACTCCCAACAGCATTCTGTCCCCATTTTCACAAGATCCAATGTGTTTTAATGACACTTTGACCCCACTTTTCTACTTCTTTTTTTGGCCTAGGACACCCTAAATTGACTACTCATTTGTATGGGTTATCGAGTAAAATAAAAAACAAACAAAATGATAAATTCATACTATAAAATATAGGCCCAATCTATTATTAATCATTACTCAATCTGTCTCGATCACTTATTAACTATCTGTACTAAAAAAAGTATAGAAAATGTAAGTAATGTCTAATGAAATTATAAAATACGATTATTTCATCCACTTGCACTACTCCCTCCGTCCCGATCAATACGTTACTATTTTCATTTTGGGGTGTATCAGTGAATATGTTACTATTTCCAGTTTTTGTATATAAAAAGTGATTTGCAAGTGGATTGGATAATCATATTTTATTGTTGTATTAGACATTCACTTGTATTTTCTTAAAGTTTGTGTAAAAAGTAATGGTAACGTATTGACTAGGGCAGATGGAGTAACATTTTAGGTATAAACACTTATTAAAAATATAAATATATAACAATTCATTGATAATTTGACACATCTAAAATGAAAATAGATAACAAATGACTCGGATAGACGGAGTATTTCCTATTAGAGTTTGAAAAAACGATTCTGGGGCTCCGATTACTAGATTAAACTTTTAGTTGAGAGTATCAGAGTCAACGTGCTCGAGAGGTAACTAGTCCAAATCTCACCATCCCTCGCTCTTTCCTAAGTGAAATAACAATCTTGGACTTCAGCTATTAGGTTAAAATTTCGATTGATATGGTTTTGTGACAATTCTTTTGTTTAGTTACGACCGGTAAGCTAAACAAAAATCTAATTTTTCTATAATGTGCTTTAAGGGCACACTTTAAAGATTTTTAAATACAAAGTTTTGATAACTACTTTATGAAAAATTGATATACGCAACTGCTTTTTTTATCATTTTATTTATGAGTTATTCATTAAATAATTCTTTTTGGTAATTATAAAATGTGTCCTAAGAAATATCGTGGTAATTATAGAAAATCCATAAAAAATATTTAGTAAATAGGAAACGAATAGAAAATCATGCTGAAAAACAAAAAAAAAACGAATTTGATTCGATTAAAGTATCAAAATAGGGTTTTGGTTATGAATTCAGATTAGGTTTCGATCATGTTCCAAGTTAACTAGAACTGGTTCATGCGTGAGTATTTAACAACCCTCCAAACTTTATTTAAACTTGAATTTTGATATGACTCGACACTCAAAATCGACTCGAATGACAACCCTAGGCAAATGCTAAAGGGAGATAGATAGCACGCTTTGTTTGGAAACTACGAAAGAAAAGGGGTCTGAGGTCCCCTAGTTTTCACGCCCAAAAGATTGCTTTAGTAATACTACTAGTTATCGTACACTCGTAGTAGTTCTTTATGTTCTTTTAGCATGCATAGCGCCTACTTTGAGTCCTTTCTTAGTGTAACCCTAAATTTGATGACCTACTAAAACAATTAAGTTTGTTGATATGAGACGATAGTGAATCATATTATTGCTATATCTATAGGATTAGATATCTCGAGTATATTCGGTGTATAATATCTTAGTTATATATGTAAACGTAATATTAGTAGCTTGTATCGTAAGCTAATAGATGCATATATAATAGGGCTTGTATTATCATAATAATTATCGAACAATAATTACTTAATCCATCTCAACATCCTATGTTCTGTTTCTCTTAAGTTTTTTATGGCATCAGAGCAATTCTGATCCTGGTTTCACCTTCCGCACAATTAAAATCGTTTTTTTAATATCAAACAAATAAATAAATCATGGTTGGGGTAGAACGAGAAAAAGGTAACGGAAAGAAAGGAAGCGCGAGCACGACTAATGAACAGATTGCTCCGTCTTCACCGTTATATCTACACCCATCCGAAAGTCCGAGTTTGACACTGACTCAAATGATTTTCAATGGTGAAAATTATTATTTGTGGGCAGATGTTGTCCGGAATAGCCTCGACGCCAAAAATAAATTGGGGTTCGTCGAGGGAATTGTTAAAAAACCGAGTAGCAATAACTACCAGGCCGCCAACGTCACCTCGACAAATGAAGCAGAGCAATTGTTCACTGCCGAGAAGGTTACCCAGCTGCGCAACCTGTTGGGTGGAAAATCTGATGGAAATAAAAAATTAGCAGGTGTGACGAATATAATTAGCAACTGGTTATTAGATAGTGGTGCATCACACCACATGACAGGACGGAGAACATTGCTCACAAAGGTCAGAAAGGAAGCGCCGTCGACAGTCTCTTTGCCGGATGGATCACAAATCGTTGCTCAGGAGCATGGTGAAATCGCTTTGAGCGATAACTTCATCCTAAAAGATGTTTTATACGTTCCCAAATTAACTTGTGATTTAATTTCCGTCAAACAATTGATTGAGGAAAATAATTGCTTTGTGACATTTTACCCTGATCATTGCATAATACAGGACCAATCTACGAGGATGAAGATTGGACGGGGTGAGCATCGAGATGGGGTCTATTTTTTGAAGACGGAGCAGGTTCGTGCAACTCGAACAAATGACAAAGGGGATGCACGTTTGTGGCACAAGAGACTTGGGCATCCGTCTCGAAGTAATTTGCCTTCTTTTTCAAACTTGATTGGTGTTAATTTACTTTGGAATGATGATGACATTTGTGATGCGTGTTGTCGAGCGAAGCAAACACGGTCAGTTTTTAAGGTTAATAATAAGAGAAGTACTGAGTTATTTGGGCTTATACATTGTGACATTTGGGGACCCTATCACACAGGGAGTCTATCGGGGGCACACTATTTTCTCACAATTGTTGATGACAAGAGTCGAAATGTGTGGGTTTCTTTGATGCGCGATAAAGGAGAGGTATGTCGTTTGATGATAAATTTTTGTAAAATGGCATTAACCCAATTTGGAAAACAAATTAAAATCGTGCAAAGCGACAATGGAACAGAATTTCTTTCTGGGCCACTGAAGGAGTACTATAGCGACAATGGAATAATGTTTCAAACTAGTAATATCGATACCCCACAACAAAATGGACGAGTGGAGCGGAAACATAGGCATATATTGGAAAGAGCAAGAGCCCTCAGATTTCAAGCTAACTTACCCATTGAATTTTGGGGAGAGTGTGTCCTCACGGCAGCATATTTAATAAATCGTACTCCCACTCGAATTTTAAATGGCTTGACTCCCTACGAAGTTTTGCATGGTGCACGACCCAATCTAGATAATATACGCGTTTTTGGCAGTCTTTGTTACGCCCATAACAAAGATAGGCCAAAAGACAAGTTTAATGAACGAGGGAAAAGATGCATCTTCCTTGGGTATCCACGCACCAAAAAGGGATGGAGAGTTTATGATCTTAAAGACAGGAAATTATTTGAGTCACGAGACGTAATTTTCTATGAGCACGTGTTTCCTTTTGTTGATATTGGTAATGTGGATACTCGCGATACATCTTCGCTGCCATCTTCCGAAATACCTGTAGTCACTGATCTCGTGGATCCTGCTCATGAAATACATAGTACGAAGGATGCAAACGAGAGGGACATTCCCACAAATGAAGCGAATAATAGTCCCAGTAATCGTCCGAGTAATGCTACTCCCAATAACAATCCAAATGCAAATACAGAGGAGACTGAAGATTCGGGCAACATGGACGACATTGATAAGGGAGAAGAACAACTTGGTCGTGGTGCACGTGAGCGATTTGAACCTTACTGGAAGAAGGATTATATTTGCAAATCGACACGAATTATAGACCTCCTCACAAGTGCTCAACCTGTCCATTCCACCTCCGCAAAGAAAGGTACCCGTTATCCTATTGCAAATTATGTCACAACCGATTGTTTCTCTCTTAATCACAGGGAATTTTTGGCTCGTGTTGATGATGCCCAAGAGCCACGAAACTATTCAGAGGCTGTCCAAAATAAAGAGTGGCGAGAAGCTATGGCAAAGGAGATCGAGGCACTTGAATTGAATGGTACTTGGAAAGTGGTCGACTTACCAAAGGGGAAGAAACCTATTGGATGTCGCTGGGTGTACAAAATAAAGCTTAAGGCAGACGGGACAATTGAACGCTATAAGGCAAGGCTAGTAGCGCAAGGATACACTCAAGTCGAAGGAATAGATTTTCATGAAACCTTTGCACCTGTCGCGAAGATGACAAGTGTGAGATGCCTCTTAGCAGTAGCGGTCACGAAGGGTTGGACAATCACACAATTAGATGTGAATAATGCTTTCCTCCATGGCGATCTAGACGAAGAGGTGTATATGCGATTGCCCCAAGGGTTTGGACACGATGGGTCAAGCAAAGTATGCAGATTATTAAAGTCATTATATGGACTAAAGCAGGCGTCTAGAAACTGGTTTTCCAAGCTTACAAATTCTTTGACGAGGTATGGATTTGTCCAATCACTAGCTGATTATTCACTATTTACCTACAATAAAGACGGAGTTTTTATTGCATTATTAGTATACGTTGATGATATGATTGTGGTACGTAATAACAATGAAGCTAGTGACCGTCTCAAAGTCTTTCTTGATCGGAGTTTTGGGATTAAGAATCTTGGAAGACTTAAGTATTTCTTGGGCATAGAAGTAGCCACTGGTTCGAAAGGTTTGTTTCTTAGCCAACGCAAGTACGCTTTGGAATTGGTAAAGGAAGCGGGAATGGAAGGAGCAAAGCCAGTTAATACACCCATTCAACCGAATCACCGGCTAGCGTTGGCAGAGGGGCGTGTTTTGAGTGACCCAATGAAGTACCGGAGATTGGTGGGCCGTCTTATCTACTTGGCTATAACACGGCCAGATTTGGTGTACTCTGTTCATATTTTGGCGCAATTTGTCCATGCCCCGAGACAAGAGCCTTTGGATGCAGTCAACAGAGTAATGCGTTACATTAAAAGCAGTCCGGGCAAGGGACTTATTCTTGACCGTAATTGTGATTTGATGTTGAGAGGATATTCGGACTCCGACTATGCTAGCTGCCCCCTATCACGAAGGTCCATCACGGGATATTACGTTGCCCTTGGAAATTCACCAATCTCCTGGAAAGCTCGTAAACAAGTGACTGTAGCAAAGTCGACAGCTGAGGCAGAATATCGAGCATTGGCGGCCGTGACAAGTGAATTACTATGGATAAAGTCTTTCTTGCAGTCACTAGGAATTGATCATGACAAGCCTATGGAAATTTATTGCGATAACAAAGCGGCTTTACACATTGCGAAGAACCCAGTCTTTCATGATCGTACTAAGCACATAGAAATCGATTGTCATTTTGTTAGACATCATCTCATGAATAATACGATTTCTACGTCACATGTCAAGAGCAAGGACCAAATTGCAGACATTTTTACAAAGGCTTTAGGTGGTGACGCTTTTGGGTATCTTCAATCCAAGTTGGGCATTGGGACACCTAGTGCTCCAACTTGAGGGGGAGTATGAGACGATAGTGAATCATATTATTGCTATATCTATAGGATTAGATATCTCGAGTATATTCGGTGTATAATATCT
>JAUEKU010168952.1:0-11401 GCA_032274805.1 Gypsophila paniculata
CTCAATTCTACTTGATCATCTAACGGTTGTTATAAGGACTTAAGACTCAAAAATATGGAAGGACTCATTAGATCCCGCCTCTATATAGGAATATGATCGTGTTAATATGATCATATAGCAGGATCAGGTAGGGCCTTGTACTTTGGTAAGACTCTTAGACCAATTCCAACCATCCATCTAATATGAGATGGAGAGTGAGATTACACCCATCCCAAACACAAACCTCCTACAAAACCAAACCCTAACATCAAATCCCCAAATCAAATTCCCCAACCAGCTAAAAAAAAAACTTATTCCCGAAACCCAAAAACATCCAAAACTCAACCCTAAAATCGTCTAATTAACACAATCCAATCAAAATATCATCAAAATTGACGAAATAGTAGCACTAAATCGAGAATTCTTGTTTCATCGAGTGACCAAATCATATAATACGAATATAAAATTAGGTAAGTCGATTATTGAACTCCGTTTTTGTGATTTATTTTTTTTATTTCTGCGATTAATTTTAGTTGTACGTACAGTTGGGTTTTTTGTTCTATTTTTGATTTTGATTTTGATTGGATGAAGTCTGGTGATATTTAATCAATCGATTCACAGTGCACACCACGTGTTCAATAAATTGCTTAAATGAGTTTGATTCACTGGAGTAACATGTATTTCACTCGAAATACAATTATTGTACGTTGTAGTATCAGCCTTGTTCTTTACATTAATTGATGTAAAAAAAGTTATTTGGTGATTTTCCAAGAGGATATCGAAGATAAAAGCGATGAATCACACATTCAGCGGGACGTGTTTGACATACCTAAAAACTAAATATGGTGCATAATAGGAGAACTGTAGATACACACGGAAAAAAATGATTTGATTTTAAGAAGTGCTTGGAATAAAGAGTTTTATTGTTTGTAATAACTACTTTTCTTGTTTCAATAACAACATTTATGCTTGTAATAAACAGCTTTTGTACTAGACATAACAGCCTTTAGGAATATTTGATTTTAGGAAGTGCTTGGAATAAACAGTTTTATTGCTTATAATAACTACTTTTCTCGTTACAATAACAATATTTGTACTTGGAATAAACAGCTTTTGTGCTAGACATAACAACCTTTATTGTTGCAAAAACAGCAATTATCCATGGAATACCAGATTTAGTCTTTGGAATAGCACCATTTGAACTTAGAATATCAACTTTTATCTTATAGAACGTACACGATTTTTTGTCTTTCTTGTTGCTAACACATGGTCATCAACAAATCTTGTTTAAAACCTAACGATTACATATCTGAATTACTATGTTCATTACAACGTAACGGATTACATACTTGGTCATTCGCATGTTCATTACAACTTAAAGGAACTACATACTTGCTCATATTGTCATATATTTTTTTTTTTTGGTAAATATGTAAATTTCATTAAACTTCCACAAAACGTTTCCTCGTACAATGATCAATTCATGAACTCAATTATGCACACTAGTTAGAAGAACTACATTAACCTCCTATCATGAAGCCAACTCCTATCACCTTCCTTCACTTGCGTAACCTGCCACACACATCTTGCTCGAGCCAACCTTATAACCTCCTGACAAACTGCTCTCGGATGTTGCGTACGTAGCTGCATTCTACATTGATTCCGATTCCACCAAATCATGTACACAAGACCACAAATAACAGCATATAGAACCTGTCGTCTAATTAATGTCATCCTTCTAAACCAATTACTGACCTACAACAGATCAGCCCTTGGCAACACGACCTGCAGCTGCTCTTCCATCACCTTCCAACATCTTGTGCTAAACGGGCATTGGTACATTAGGTGCTCCCATGTCTCAGCCACCTCTGCACACACACACAGCAGCTATCATCCTGCACTATCCCAAATCTGCTCAATCTATCTCTGGTCAGCCACCTTTTTTGAAGTCCAAGCCAGCAAATGAATGAGTGTTTTGGTGTAACATATCTATTCCAAATAGCTCATGTCCAATTCACCTTAGGATGAGTACCAATCAGCATTTTATACCCTTCTTGAATGGTGTATTTCCCTTGATTAGTTCTCCATTCTACACCATTATATCCCCCTTGCAATTTGTCTTTAACCATGCATATCTTCTTCCAATTCCAAGTTGCAGTCATTTGGGGTTGGCAATCAGCCCAATTCCTACCTTTTATGTACACATGGTGCACCCACTTTATCCATAAATGGTCCTCCTTCGATGCTATCCACCACACATATCTTCCTACTGCAGCTATGTTCCATAGCCTGACATCTTTGACTCCCAATCCTCCTTGCTTCTTATCTAAACACACTTGTGTTGAATCTTATTATTGTTAATTTGTTGTGTTGATTAAAATAATGAAAATATGTGTTAAATAATCTGATTATAAAAAAAATTATAAAATGAATAATAATGAAAAATGAAAATGGGGATCGGAGGGAGCCGGGTGGTAGATCGATTGTAAGACGAAAATGAAATAGAAAATTATCTATGCTGAGTAATTTTACTTTTTACAAATAAAAATTTGAGAGAAAAGTAATATGTTAAAAAAGTTGGGAGGGAAAATAAGGGGGACAATTTGGGTATAATTTATCTGTGTCGAATAATGCTTATCTGTAAAAAGTGCGTCCCTATTTTTATAATCCTTCATTTCTTGCATTTATTTTTTTATCAAACTGAAACGTTAAGTCGTTAACGAGGAGAGGAAGTACATCCAAAAAATTAGGCTGGAATTCCTTCATAACACTCACAAGGTTCCTTTAAAAATTAGGTTAAATTGAAACACCTTCAACCTCACTCTACTGTCATTTCTCTTTTGAGGGAGCTCGAGTTTTCGGGTATTCCACACGACCTGCATTCTCTCCGTATCCTTGCTAATTGCTACTGTCATTTAGGTCAGCTTGATTTCGGTTTCTCTGTTTTCGGTAAATCACTGAAACTTGGGAACCGTGTCGAGGATATTGTCTTTTTAAACACCTTAATCAATGGCCTGGTTCATAATGATCAGCTGCCACAAGCTGCTAAATTGTTGGATACAGTCGTCGTTAAGCTAGGCATTGAACCAAATCTTGTTACCTATGGCATTCTGATCAAAGGCCTTTGCGATATTGGGGACAATGCTGGAGCTTTCCGCTTGATTAGCCAAATGGATTCTTGTCCCTCGCGTTGTAAGCCTGACATTGTCATTTATAACACCCTCATTCACGGTCTTTGCAAGGAGAGGTTATTAGACGAGGCTTTAAGCCTATTCTCGGTCATGAAAACCTCGGGGATCAAACCGAACGTGGTTACTTATAACATACTGATACACGGTATGTTCAACCTTGGTCATAAGGAACAGACTATGGAAATGTTGACTGATATGATGGAGAGCAACATTGCACCTAACGTCGTTACTTATACCACGTTGGTTGACATGCACTGCAAGGAATTGATGATTGACGAAGCACTAGCCATTATGCAGATCATGGCTGAAGAAGGTGCGACTCCCAATTGTATCACTTACAATGCATTACTCAACGGATTTTGTTTTTGTGGCCAAATGGATGAGGCTAGAATGGTCGTCGATTTGATGGAGAAAAACAATTGCGTGCCCAATGTTGTGACATTCAATGCTTTGATGAATGGATTTGTCAAACTAAAAAACATTGACAAAGCTCGCGACGTATTGCAAGAAATGTTTCAGCAAGGAATCGCCCCTGATGTCTATACCTACACTACTCTAATAGATGGCTTCTGCAAATCTGGTCGACTTTCATTGGCATTTCAGCTGTTTACAAACCTGCAAATCTATGGCCTAAAGCCAGAGATCGTCACTTACGGTGCCTTGCTAAATAGGCTATGTAAAAGCGGACAACTTAATAAGGCGGCGGCTGTATATAGAGGAATGCACCTTAATGGAGTTTCTCCTAATATCGTCATCTACAACATTCTAATCAACGGCTTGTGTGATGCCGACCGAGTTGAAGAAGCCCAAAATCTTTTCTCGGAGCTCCTTTCAAGAGGTTGTCAACCCGATTCTAGAACATATACTATAATGATCAAAGGGCTTTGCAGAAAGGGTCTTATGAGTAAAGCTATGGAGCTCCTAAGCGAAATGGAGCCAAACGGATGCTCCCCTAGTAGTGTTACCTATAATACAATAATCAAAGGATTCATCATCAATGATGACTTTTCAAATGCATTACGCTATCGAGATATAATGGTGCACAAGGGGTTTGAAGTCGATTCTATCACTATTTCACTGTTTGTCAAATATATATCCAATAATGACTCGGAGTTGTTACGTTCGTTTCTGGAATGACACAATGATGCATATTGCTGAACGACTTGAGGGATGCAATGAATATGCTTCACTACACATCTCGAATGCTTTTGCAGGTAATTTTTAGGAAATCTTTTCGGTCTTAATTTGTTAATGGATGCTTTGTGCTGCTCTTATTGTATGCTCTTTAAATTTTATAAGGGTTATTTTTATGGTTAGAGATGTAAATGTGCATCTATTTGTTTTTTAACATAAGATTAAGAATGCAGCCTTTTGTAGTTTCAACGTAAAGTTAAGGTTGCGTTACATGTGGCCTCTTATTCCATGATCTGCAGGAGCCTATGAGTAATTGTCGCTGTCATTTCTTAAGACCATAGGACATAAAAACTCCACTTCAGCGATAACTGCATTACTGGACTGTCACGAGTGCTCATTGTTTAAATTAAGGACATTTTTATTGCGATTTCAGTACTCAAAATTATAATGAATCTGCTTGCTTACTAATCTTGTGTTATATATACTTGCTTAGAAAGCACCAGTATGTGCTGAATTCAATTTGCATCTTTATTTTTGATTGTAACAATGGAGTTTAGTGTTCAGTCTAATGGAGAGGCTTTGACGCAACAATTGTCGATGGCTTATGTCTTTCGTTTAAGAATTTTGGTTTGCAATAGCTTGTTTTATCTTGTACGGAGTATCTATGATTTTGTGTCTGAATCTGTTATCATGTTCGGCTATATGGCTTGCAAATTTTGTAATTTGGCTATTGTAGTTTGCTATATCTGCATACTCAGATGCGCCTCTAAAATATGGAAAGTACTCTTGGCTATACGAAAATTTTTTCAACTTGCTTGTTTCTTTTAAAAGCCGGTTATTACAAGTGATCCTATCTGGTCTTTGAAATCGTGTATGTGCTTACGCTAGAAAGCTGTACGATTTTGGGGAATTTAAGGGGTTTTGTGCTTTGGGACTCTTTAAAGTCATATAACTATATCAAGTTTGTGGGAATTGTTTATGCTACCTTTACGACATTCGTAGGTTCTTTGTTCTGTTTTGCTTTCGAAAATGTGTCGATAAAAAATTGTTTAGTCAATGTTGTATTTCACAAGTTGAGTTCGATTCTTACATTTGTGTTTGTATTGCCTTATTTGTGTTGAAAAGTTTTCAAGGTAGCTTGTGAAGGATCGGCAAACGGGTCATCCGGTATTTCGGTCGGATGTTTTGTTAAAAAGTTAGGGTTATTTGGATCGTTGATAATGTAAAAGTAGATAACTTTGAAAATAAAACTAAATGAGTGAATTTGTCGAAAAAAAGAAAACGGAGCTAAATGAGTGAAATGGAGGAAGTAATAATTTTCTATGAATATGTCAATTAAAGTATCCATTTTTTTACGTTACCGTTTTATTTTGTATTTATTAGAAATCAAAAAATGATCTTACATTAACTTATAATAAGACCCCTTACCAAAGACTCACTAACTCAATTGTGTTAAGGTTAACATCGGGGAGTACGCTTGGAAAATCGATTAATTATTAAGATATTTAACAGATAGATATGGAAGAACAATTAAAAGCTCAATGATGACCCAAAACGTAAATTCAAATATGTGCACATGAATAAATTGTTCTCAATGTGAGGTATTTTATTAAACTCAATTAGTTAAGGAGTATGAAATTGACAATATTAGTGATATAAGTGCTCTAAATTAATCAATTGGCAAATGATCTGATTAAAAGAAGGTCAAATGGTTACAGCTCAAGAAATTGTTTGCATCAAAAACACTAATATTGGCATTACAAAAAATCATCACTATTAGTAATGAACTAATGATGTAGTAAAAGGCTACAAAACATAATTTACAACGTAATTATCATATCTAGAATCTCTCTTATTCATCCTATAGTACATTCGAACTTGCAATATATATATATCGTCTAAAGATATTCGGTATCAATCTGATTATGAATTTGAACGTGCGATCTATCGTTTATAGATGCTCTGTAACATCCCGTTTTAACATTTATACTTATTTTGTTTACTTTCAATGTTTAACCATATCAAGCTCTATGTCATTGTAATCAATTTCCGCCACTTCAACTATTTCTTTGTACCTATATCTATTTGCAACTATAAAAAAGTATATCAAATTAAAAACACCCATTATACCAAGCAAGTAGTAAAAATAGTCCACTCTCCCTTGGTTCAAATCATTGGTCAACCAATCGGGTTTACCGTGCCCTCCCGTGAGCCCATGGACCATACTCACGACCACGGTACTCAAATAATTCGCCCCAGCTATGGTACAAAAGAATAAAAAGGTAGTCATGCTGCGCAAATTCTCAAGAAACTGCTTGTTATTAAACTCAGTCTGCACAATAAAGTTAAACCCTTCAGCCAGCCCAAGCATGGCCAACTGCGGAATCAACCACATAACCGACATAATTTCTCTGTGATTAGCCATGTCACGCCTTTTACCCTCAACCACGCCGGCAATGACCATAGACACGATCGATAACACAAGCCCAACCCCCATCCTTTGCAACAAACCAATCCCATCTTCATGTTTAGTAAGCATCCTAAGCATAGGTACGACAAATCGATCATAAATGGGCACCCAGACAACCACAGCCAGCATCGACACGACAATGATTGTACCGAGTGGGATAAGGAACTTGGGCCCAAGGTGCCTATTCATTAACATTGCTTGTGACACAACAAAAGTAGATTGTTGGGCTGCTGCAATGAAACATATAATACCAGAGGCCCAAATCGAGAGAACTTTTATTAAGCATTTGACTTCTTCTATGTGTTGAATGCTACATAATGTGTTAATGTCCATTTACTTGAAACTAGTTCGTCTATTCAGTTAATTATTATCAGTACTTCAAATTCGCCTTAGTTGAAAAACGAATATATATAACAGCTGATCGGGATAGAGAGGATATTGTGGTCCATAAATCTTATTCATAAGTTAAATTGCAAGAGAAACGTTGACCGATGTGACTTATTGACTGACATTAAGTGGAATTGCAAGAGAAACGTTGAGATTTTTATGGCTTTATTCAATGTATATCATATAGGAGGGTGAATTTGGAGAAATGATTCATTTTTCTCCAGGAAATAAGATAAAAAGAGTAAGTCTAAAAAACCATGTACAATATATATATATCTCATTCCTTGTCTCGTTTTCAAACTCTATTTATGTTGACTAACCTCATTTAAGTTTTTATTTTTAATTCTCACTGAAAAATTAAAGTATGATTGATCGACTAAAATAAAAAGAACCGATTTTATAGGATATACATACCTATATTGATCGGTAAGTGATAAGTCCATATTTAACTTATATTTTATATAGTCACTCCCCGTTATTTTATACATGTTTACGGCATTTTTAGTACGTGTTCATTATATTTTATCCTTTCGCTGTTTGCTACAGTATTTTATTATTATTTGCAGGAAGGGGTCTTTTCGAACTAAAAAAAGCGCGTTGAAGCGGGACAACATCCAAGCCGAGAACGTGAACCAATACAAACGAGCTAATAAGAGGATAAACTATTAAGTGTAATTAGTTTTTATGGGCTACTAATTACAAGAAAGCCCAAGGGTCAATGTGTTGACTAATCTATATATCTATATTAAAAATCAATTTAAACTCACCACATCTCTCCATTTGCCAAATTCTCACCATCTTCAAAAAATAAAAGAAAATGAAAATGAAATAAAACAATAATTACACTCTTTCAATTTATAACCTTATTAGTTTTTCTTTTCGTTCAAATGAAACATACATATTAATTTCAATTTGTAAGTTCAAAAATATTTGAATGATTTTCTTAAATCGCATTTTATTTTGTTATTTTAATATTATTTTGATGAGTTATATCTAAAATTACTTTAAAAATTCAATTTTAATAAATTTCCATTTTTAAATCAAGCTTCATTATTTTGAAAAAAATAGAGTTATATAATTAGTTGCAATGTATAGTAAATTAATTTGTATAACTGTAAAAATTATGTTAAATTTTGATAAAGTAAAAAATTTTGGTAAAAGACCATATTATACTTTTACTATCTCAAACAATTTTATTCATATTTTAAAAGGGTGGTACTCTTTCCTACACCATCTTTACTCCTTTCTACACCACTTTTCCCATTCTACCATTCCCAATTCCCCCTCCCTTTTTTCCTTTCTCTTTTTTTTTTTTTTTCTCTTTTCCATTTACTCTTTCTTTCTTTCTCTTTTAACATCGTTTACTCTTTTCTACACCAATTTTATTTTTATTTTTTTATTATTATTTTTTGTTTGATATTTTTTACTTTAATTTTTATTTTTTAATTTTGAATCAACTTTTAATATACACGATAATCAAAAGTATAAATAAATAAATTAATAACAAATCAAATATTCAATTAAAAAATAGAAGTAATTAATTATAAAACAAAAAAAAAACAAAACCCCCACCCAACCATACACTACCACCATCGGCGGCCGCCAAACGCCGACGCCGGCCACTGCTCTCCCTACAACCACCATCCACGATTAACCCTAAACCCTAAATCAATGTTAATAAAATTTAATAAAAACATGGGTTTTAAAAAAATTAACAAAAACATAATCTAAAATTATCACCACAAACGTTGACTTAAAAAATTGATTTCATATCCTCAAAGTGAAGATTATTGCTCAGATTCGATTAATTGACAAGAATTAAGGAAAAAAATTTGTATGGAAATTGAGAGTAAATTGTGTATAGAATATTGGGGGAGGGATATAGAATGGAAGAAGTTGGGTATATTTTGTGTAGGAGTGGGTAAAATAGGCGTAGGATTGAGCAAGTACGTTTTAAAAAGTACTCCCTCCATTCAACTCCAAACCCCCCCATTTACTTTATCACGTTTGTCAACGCACATTTTGTAACGACAATATATATAGTTTCACATTACTAAAGAGGGTTTTTTGTCAGATGCTACCTAAACTTTAGCCCATTTGTAAATGACTACCTAATATTTTGGAAATTAATCATAACTACCTTAACTTTTACACTTTTTGTGAGATACTACCAAAACCCAGATTCCGACAAAAAAAGGTCAAATTTCAGAGTTGACCTACCTTATACACGTGACTTTGGTTAAAAAACGTTATTTTTGCCAAAAAATACTTTTAGATTAGCACCAAAACCGGAGTATTCGTCAAAGTTTGGGGCTTCGGGCAGCAGCTCTCAAGCTGTCCCTAAGGCCACGACACAGCCCTTGTCGAGCAGGGGTAGCACGTCCCAAAGTGCTGCTCCTCGAGGGCAAAATTCTCCTAAGGAGAATAGTTTGACGAGGGTGCGATGCATCAAATGTCAAGGTTTTGGTCACTATAAAAGCGCTTGTCCTAACAACCGAGTTGTGACCTTACGGGAGGTGATGGAAGTTCGAGAGGAATTATGGGAGGAAGAAGAACGTGTCGGAGATGTGTTTAATTTGAATGAAGGGGAGGAGGAAGAGGATCGATAAGATGAGGCGTATGAGGCTCCAAATTATGACACGACTTTGGTTCTTCGTTCCTTGCAATCAAAATCAGAAATAGAAGATTCAGAGCAAAGAAATCAAATATTTCACACTAAGTGTCAAATTGGGGATAAATGGTGTATTGTGATCGTGGATGGGGGAAGTTGTACTAATGTAGCTTCGAGTGAGATGGTCGAGAAGCTGGGATTGGTGACCACGACCCATCCGAGACCGTACTCTTTGCATTGGCTCGATGATGGGAGTAAGGTGAAAGTGTCAAAACAGGTGCTAGTGGCGTTTGCGATGGGTTCGTACCGAGATGAGGTGTTGTGTGATGTGATTCCTATGGATGCTTGTCATGTGCTTTTGGGGCGTCCTTGGCAACTCGATAGAGATGTGGTGCATCGGAGGAGGACTAATGAGTATGAATTGAGGGACAAAGGGAAGAAAATTGTGTTGAAACCCATGTCTCCTCAAGCTATTCGTTCCATGAACACTAGTCGCGGGAAGAAGCCTAATCCGTCTATTTTCGCTAGTGAACGCGAGGTGGAGCATGCTATTGATCATGGGGAATGTGTTTACATGCTCTTAATAAAGGAGAATCGTGATGGGAGTGTTGGAAATGCATTGTACACGCAGGGGCGGCAGCTCGGGCCCTCTAACGTGACAGTGCAGCAGCGTGGAGTCGTGTTTGGGCTGCTAAATGCTACAAGACAGCAAGTTGGAGAGTCATATAATGATGGGCAGCAGCTCAAGTTGTTGTATGAGCTGTTGGGCGAGTTCCAAGATGTATTTCCCGATGATTTACCACCGGGTTTACCTCCTATTCGAGGCATTGAACATCAAATCGACCTTATTCCGGGTGCTTCATTACCCAACAAGGCAGCCTATAGGTGTAATCCCGAGGAGACCAAGGAGCTTCAAAGGCAAATCTAGGAGTTGATGGAGCGAGGCTATGTTCGTGAAAGCTTGAGTCCTTGCGCGGTTCCCGCGTTACTTGTCCCGAAGAAAGATGGCACATGAAGGATGTGCATTGATTCCAGGGCGGTGAATAACATAACCTTCAAGTATCGTTTCCCAATTCCGAGACTTGATGATATGTTAGACGAGTTGCATGGTGTTGTGGTGTTTTCGAAGATCGATTTACGAAGTGGGTACCATCAGATTCGTATGAGGGAAGGCGACGAGTGGAAGACGGCTTTTAAAACGAAGCATGGCTTATATGAATGGACCGTTATGCCTTTCGGTCTAACTAATGCTCCTAGTACCTTTATGCGCTTGATGAACGAGGTACTTAAACCTTTCTTGGGCAGATTTGTGGTTGTGTATCTTGATGATATTTTGGTGTATAGTAAGAGCTTGAAGGAACATTTGAATCATCTTAGGGACGTCTTTGAGACCCTTAGAGCTCAAAAGTTGTATGGTAAAAAGGAGAAATGCTCGTTCTTGGTTGATAATGTTGTATTCCTTGGCTATGTGGTTTCGAAGGAAGGTGTGTCCGTGGACCAAAGCAAGATCGAGGCCATTAAATCGTAGCCTACTCCTACTACTATCACGGAAGTTCGGTCTTTCCAAGGCCTTGCTTCTTTTTATCGCAGGTTCATTCGGGACTTTAGCACCATTACGAGTCCGATCAC
>JAUEKU010168963.1:0-11400 GCA_032274805.1 Gypsophila paniculata
GTGTACAGTCCTCTGGTGCAAAGCTTACTTCATATGAATGATGATGTTGAATATGAGACAGTGATGGAGCTTGTCGAACCTGTATTTAAGCTTGGAGGTGAGGTGGCAAGGAACCTAGGAAGCCGTCAAGTTTTTCTCAGTGTGATTAAGGTCGCTTTTCTGGTGCGCCATAAAGGTAGATCTTTATTTCCTTACTCCCCAGTTTCGATTTTCGATACTGCCATATAGCAAGCAGGGCTATACAGAAACTTTGCGTCTGTTTGTATGGTGCTCTACTTTTTCAGTCACAATATTTGGAACTATGACCTTCGTCTTGCTGTTCTAGTTAAGCACTGTAACTGTTAAACTTTGGTTGCAATTGTCAGAAAACTTTGTTTACATGGACTCCTTTTCGATAAATAATATGCGAGGGTGAAAAGGGAGTACTTATAACTATTATCGTTACCAGGATATGTTCCAAACAACTTCGGAGGGATACGATTAACTAAAGATCTAGTCCTCGAGTACTTGAGTAAAACTCATATCTTTTTCGTATCTATTTGTGTTGACACACCGGAACGATTACAAGATAATACCAATCTCGAGTTTTGTGTATATATAGAGTATTATTCATATTTTCATTATATATATAAGTAATGAATTAGGAACCACTTGAAATATCGCCACTTAATAATAACTATTAATCTTTTTTCTTTTTTTCCTGTAATTTCCACTCTAGTATTTGAATTTTAAACAAATTCAACCAAAACTTTCCAAATATTTACAACTTTATACATTTTTCGAAGTTCGAACTTAACAAGAGCAAATGCATTTTTCGTTTATAATTTTATGTTGATCACACTCTAAACAAAAAACTTGTGTAAAAAATTATGTAAAATCCCATAAACCAGCACGCAAAACGGCAAAAGATCATCAATAATAAATTGGTTTTTAAATAATTAATTGATTTTTAAATTAGTTAATTTTAATATTTTAATAAATTTAGATTAACTTAAAAATATTATTAATGTTAGATTTTACTAATTAAATTCAATAAATTTTGAAGGAGGCGACTTTTGACATGTGAAAGATCACTTTATTTACCATCTACTCTATAATTAATAGGAATATAACTCCATTTAATAGCAGACTTATAATTTAATAGTGAAAGACGGTTTTTACGAGACCGGTTAAATTTGCCGTAATTAGAAATTTGACCAACATATTGACTTAACAAACATTCATCCCCAATTTTCTAGGGTTTCAGCAACAATGTTGTTCTGAAGATCAGCATCAAATGAATTTTTCAATCAAATTCCAATTAAAAACTGCAATGCACTCAAAATCGAAAGAAAAAACTGATGAGCAGGGTTAATTTTTCCCTAATTAATTACTTCACATGGGTAATTTTTTTCCCTACAATTTACTGTTCAAATTCTTTGATTTTAATTGATTTTTGTCTAATTTTGTCAATATTTGCATTGATTAGCTGTAATTATGATATTTTTGCTAAGAAATTAGTTGATTTGATTGTAATCTTGGATGATTTGTTAGCATAGATGTCAATTTTTGGTTTTTTTGAATGATAATTAGTAGTCTTTATCCAAATGAACTGCTGAAATAAGATCGTTATCGTTTGTTTACCTTTCGATTTTAGGAATTATCGTAAATTGACTATTTTGTTTGGGATACAAAACATTCGATTTAATTATCGTCCAAAATCATTTAGCCAAAACCGACTTCACTCTCATTGATCTTTATGAATCAAATAATGCCTAATATTCAAAGATTTCGATTAATGTACACTCGTTTTTGAAATAGAAAGGGAAACAAATGCCTGCGATGAAGGGAGAAATTTTGTTTTTTTAAGGAAAAAGTTGACCATTATTTAGAGATTTAATCCAATTCCGAAGAATTAGTAACTACTAACTAGTAAGTATCTTGTGAGATGGTCGTATCCGTACAAGTAGGTTTAAACTCACTGATTAAAGTGGGGGTATGGGTATGTAAGCTCAATTGGACTTGTTTGTAGTGAGTTTAAGAATTTGTTTATTTGTAAAATTACGTCGTTAATGTGCCAATAATGTTATGAAACTCTTAGAAATGAACTATTTTATCGATGTTTGCCGTTATTAAGCTCCCAATTTAAGGGAAGTAAGGGAGGTTGGGAGTACGTAGCAATTTCCCGTTTGTGGAGAGACTGTTTCCAAGTTATCCATAAGGCCATTAGCGAAAAATAGGACGATGAGCTTCATGAAATGAAGCATTGAGGGTTTTAAAAACCACTTGGATTTAGTGTGTCATATCCCAAAACCAAGAACTAATATTTTTGGTTCCTTCGTAGATTGATGGAAAAATGACTCGATTTTAAAATGTGACACTATGATTGATTGATTTCTTTTACTCGGACGTTTTTCTAGCATTACGAAAATTTTGTGCCTGATAAATACGCGCTCTCCTTTTTTGGTTATAGATTGTCGAGAGTCGCTGATCAAGATCTTGATCATTATGACTTAACATGCTTCAAAGGACCCTGTGCTTAAATGGTGTCAGGTGGTATAAAGAGCAATGTGAATGTCTATGGCAGGCGAAGAAGAAATCGATCTTGGTTGCGTGACATGTAATCTTATGCTTTCTCTCTTTAGATTTTTATGTTAAAGAAAGTTTGCAATAAAATATCAAACATTAAATTGATTATTGTTGTTATGTTCTTCATTGCTTCTTGTATGATGGTTTTTAGTTCAATTAAGTATGTTTTTTTTATTATTAAATAAGACTCACTACTGTACTAAAATCCTTAATTATGATTGCAAGAAAAAGTTTTTTCTTTTTTATCATGAGTTTGGTAGATGAGAAGTATGTGACATAGATTGGTCCAACCAGCTACACCCTTGACACTACATTTTTTTTTAATCTTAAGTGAATAAGTGATAGCAAAAATCTGTTGCACGACACTGATGGGCTATGTACAAAAGTAGGGATGGATACTGCGATCATTGCTACTATTTGATCTTCATGATTGTGTGTGAATGCTTACAAATCGTAGGTGATTTTGTTCCTTACTTCAGATTATTACTATATCAGTTTAGCAGATTATTGTTACATATCGGTATTATTACCAATAAAATGGTGGTTGATTTTATTGGATATATAAATGTATGGTTAGTCTTGTGTAAGACCCTTTATGCTTATAGCCAAGTCATCAACCCATTATGAAATGGGATACTGACAATGAAATATGGCCGTTGTACAACAGTCTTATTCGAGTTTTTTTCATTAATGTAATAGAGGAATGGACCTCACATCTTCGTTCTAAAAATTACTCCCGCCATTTCACTCATAAATCCCCATAGGGGTATGACACAATTATTAAGGAAATGAGAAAAGTGGAGGTATAATGGTCTTTTTCTATAATGGAAGATTTGTGTATGGAAAATGGTGAAAAGATAGGGTTATTTTAGTCATTTGCGGTGGTAAAAGTAGTTGGATTTAGAAATTGGGCAAAATGAGTGAAATTGCCGAAACAAGAAAGTGGGACTAAATGAGTGAAATGGAGGGAGTATAAATTTATAATTTGAGTAATAAAGGGCTGGAAACGCCATCTGAGGCGTAACATTTTCGGTAAAATATCTGACAGAAAGGGAATGTCAGAAAAACAATTGAATGGTTCTTTAAATAGGGTTTACTAGTAAAGTTTAATGACATCAGTCAGCGATTAAGGGTATAGAACAGCCGTTGGTGAGGATATTCAACATTCAAACTCAGTGTGAGGCTTCCTCTATTTGAATCTCTTTAAGCACTTCTAGCATAAGTTATTTGTTTTTGTATCCTTTGTTTTGGTGTATGTGATATTGTCAGTTATGTCTATATTCATTTCTGATATAATGCTCTTACAATCTTTTGGTGACTTGATTGACATGAGATGTATGAATACTTTGATTTCTGATACGATTTTATGGTTCGAAAATTAAGACTTATTAGTGAAGTTTAATAACATCAATCAGTTGTTAAGGATATAGAACATCCTCTCATTGGTGAGAATAAATCTATCAACAAACTCAATGTGATTTTAGTTTCCGTAAGCACATAATGCAAGGAATGTCTGCTTATTTATTACGGAGTATTTGTTTTGATGTACATTATCTCACTGGTAATTTCTATCGTAAGGCCTGCTATAACGCTCTTGCAATTCCTTGGTGGCTTGATCTACATATTTTGTGACATAAACTTTAAAGGGTCTTTTGTTTAGGGTGGTTGTGTCTTTCAACTGATGAGACAAAGGGAAACATATATCCAGTGATAGATCTGAAATTATTTCTTAGAATAAATTTGTTGTCAACTGATAGTCCTTTGGATGCTGGTAGTTTGATTCTGTATCTAAAGTTACATTCATGCGATTTCGATGATCTATATCTAACTGTGTATATATACTGATATGCTATGCTTATTGGATGGCAATAATGAAAATGATCTGCAAAGGATCATAGTGGGTCTAAAGCATGATGTACAAAGAACTGCCCGAGTAAATGTTTAAATCATTTTTTTTTAATCATCGTACATTTGTAGTTCATGGCTATCTTTTTTGACTTGAGAGTGAAACTGTTGTAAAAGTTCAAGGTTCATTCAATCTTGGCTTTTTAACATATCTATGAAACTGTATTTGTGCTTATGCGCGCTGTAACGTCTACTTAAACCTGTTTGTGTTACATAGAATGAGAAAAACAGCTTAATCTGACCCTTGAAATTTTGGAAATTGTCTTCTTTTGACATTGTTATGTTTGATACTAAATTGTATGATTCTTGTGGATCCAAGCCTTATAGACTATGTTTGGAGCAGCCTAAGTACGTCCTGTATATTATTGAATTTAAATTATGTTGAATTTTTCTTTATGCAGAGTTATTTTCGTCACTAATTGAGATTTACGTAGAGGTTACGTGTTCCCTACGCAATGTCATGTCTTTGCTGAAACCTAAAATCCATGCTTACGTAGTAATTATTCCAAAGTCAGAATCATTTATGAGCATTAGATCTATTGATCAATTGAAATGGAAAGGGCAATATCGAGACAGTAATCTCGAGGAAGAGCTTTAAAAGTGTAAATGAACAGAAAAAATCGGTTGGTTTTCTATCCATTTAGCCTATACTTCAAATTGAGGCCTTGATCTTATCGTAGACAATCATAAACATTCTTAAGTAGCTTAGCAATACTAGCTACATATAAAACCATGTAACTATTCATAAGTATCTGAGTATCATTTGCAAGATGCCTAAAGCAAGGAAAAGGCAAGAGAAATAAGTTGTCGGTTAGACTTTATTGCTGCTATTGTCTCTGTCAAGTTGTCAACGTTGATTTCTCATATCCATATCTGTTGTCGGTGATCAATTTGGCGTTTCTTCTGTCATTTTTACAGCGAAAGCTATGGCAAGTCTCCGTGGAATTGAGCAGTTGCCCGAGGATGGGTTGAGAGAAATCATGCTCCGGGTCGCAAGACAACCACAAGGAGCAAGTGATATTGCAAGGACCTTTGCTGTGTAAGAGATTATATGATGTTGCCTTAATATTTTAACATTATCCGATCTCCTTCGACATGTTGTAGTTCATGTCTGACGTTTGCATTTTTCATATTGTGTCTTGAGGTGTACAAGATTTTTGTTGGATACACTAAACTGCATATGAGGCATGTAATGCCTGCTTGTTAAGCCGAGAAGATTATTGACCTGCAGAATGTGAACTGAACGATTTTGAGTTGCAACTGATAAAACTAAACGTTTATTTTCTTGTTGCATAAAAGAATTAACCAGGAATTGGACATTGTCTAAGTTCAGTTAAGTATCACAGCGTGTATCATCTTATAAATTCACGCACACATAATCCTGTATATTATACCCCGATAATATTGAAACACAATGCAGTTACCATAATCTAATGAAGATTCTTTCGGATTGCAATTTGGTGATGCCTTCCTGTCAGAAATCTAATCATTATCCTTTGTATCTCCAGATCGAAAACGTTCCGTAACTTTTTTGAGGATAGCGATCTTTTACGTGCTGTCTCTTTCGGAGAGTTGCTCCCTTGCTTAGATGGGCAATACGAACTCTTCGCGGAGGTAGGCGGATTAGTTGGTAGGTGTGCAAGAGCTGGGAACCAGGATGCTCAGTTTATACTAGCAAAGGTAACCAACTTCTACACTTATTTCTTTGTTTACATTTTCTCTATTTGCTGGATGCGTTTTTCAGTAATGACTGCAATAAAATTGTCTTTAGAGTATCTTTGTCTGACATGGGTGCTAAACCACGAATGGATTGAATCGAGTTGACATGTCTTATGCTCTAGTTTGGAAGTGTTTATGTATGGTGGCTATTTGTAGACAGCGAATCTCAAAGAATTGGTTGTTTGACGTTTGCTCGATCTGTAATGTGCTGACTAATAAGTTCCTCAATTAGGATATGGTGCTGTCTAACACTTGCTACTTGGTTTGCTGAATTTTCTTTGCTGAATTTGATTTTTTTAAGAATTATATTACTCCACTAAAATTCAAAATCAAGTTTATCAGATTTTATAAATGTCACGTTCTAAAAGAATGTCCGGATTTCGAATTGATTCGATATTTTCTGTAGGCTGTCATGGTAAGTGCCTCAAAGTTGTGCAATGCAAGGATAGTGGCTGCACATTCTGATATGTCCTTGGATCGTGATTCTACTCCTTCCACCGAAAATTACTGTTTAGCTGACCTTGGTAAAGCAGCACGTTTTCTCGATCATTTCTCAGCTCAAAAGACAGATCCGAAGGAGTTACTTGATCTGGTCACGAACTTTCTGGCTCAGGCAAAGCTTGAAGATGTGGTCGAGATGCGACATCACCTAAAAAAATTTGTCGCCTTGTATCTTGTCCCTGAAAAGAAACAACAACATGAAATATTCCTTGAGACATTGGAGAGGCTGTGTGAAAAGAGCACCTTTCCCCTTGAGCTCACTACAGACCCACGTGCCTTCCTTGCCGAGAAATTTAACGAGTTATGTAGGACGGGATACAACATGATGAGAACTGTGGGGCTTGATGAAGTACTGTACCATCCTCTGCTAGAGAACCTGGTTGAGGTAACCAGTGATGTTGAATATGAGACTGTGCTGCAGCGTTTAAACATTATCGAACCTATATTGCAGCTAGGAGGCGAGGTAGCAGCTGCTGCAGGTAACAAAGAGCTGTTGCTGGTTAACAGAGGTGTTTTATGCATCGCTGCTATGCTTAGGGGGTACCTCTTGCTGGTTATTGATCATGAAGACTTTATTCGGAAAGCTCGGGATCTGCTGTCCACGAGTTTTTGGTCCGTTTTCTATCGTTGACAAGGAAGCTCAACGTTATCCGCTCTTTTTTATGTATCAATAAGATTGCTTTTGTAGTTCATTGCTTGCAACATTTCAATGTGTGTGTTTTGGCAATGGTCATAAATTCGGTGAACTTGAATAATTATCATACTTGGCTAGTTTTTCATTATAGTTGTTTTGTCAAGTGCATTGGTGTTCCTTAAGATCTTCGGAAGAAGTTCTTATTAGTGACCGGAGCATTCAACGTATGAGTCGGACGAAATGAAACCATAATATCTAGTATCTACATGGATTTCAAGGAGGATAGAGTAGGAGTAACCATAATAACATCCCCGCGGATGACGAAAGCAACCTACAGTCATCGACTTTCAATCTACCTACATAGAAGCGCAAGTGCGCAAGATTGGCCACAAAATCATACACTTTGATGCTTTTCGAAAACATCGTTGTGAAGACTTGATGTCTCCTAAAAAGTTACCGTAATTCTTTAGATCGTCTTAAATGATCAAAAATTACCCCTGAAAAATTTTGCTGATACCAACTCTTATATTATACGTCATCCTAGAACTACATTACACTCCGTATTTGTTATTTTTAAACAATCAAATTAAAACTTAACATGAGCTCTGCTTATTATTTTATAAGTTTTAAACCGTTAAAAAATAAATTAGAAATATACCGTTACATAACCCGTAAACAAAATGCTACAACATATTCGTTTTTCTACACAAATTATCAAATACAACTATCGGTAATAGTATTACAAAATCATTATACACCGATTCGTCTCAAATTAAGTTACTCTTGCAAGTATTACCGTCATTCATATCCCCCAATTTGCTAGGGTTTTAGCAATAACAAATTAACAATGTGTTGGATTAAAATTAAATTAAAATCTGCCAATTTACCCAGAATTAAAAGTAAAAATTGGTGAATTAGTGTAATATTTCTCAATTCACCTGCAAAAATTCTTCACATGGTGAGTAATTATCCTATAATTTTGGCCTTAATTAGGTAAAATATGAATTTTGTTTAGGAAGGTGATCATATTTTTTAGGGTTTTAATCTTGCTTGATTTGGTTGTCTATGTCTTGTGAAAGACCGTCTTTCACTTTCACTTCCAAATTGTAAGACCGACAATTAATAAAGCCATATTAAGTAGGTAATTAGACTGTTAAGGGAAAATTGATTTGTCCTCAATTAGCTGTAGAATATGAAATTTTGTTTAGAATTCATTTTAAGGTTTTAATCTTGCATGATTTGGTTGCTTATATCTTGTGAAAGATCGTTTTTCAATTTCATTTTCAAATTGTAAGACCGACAATAATTAAAGGGCATATTAAATAGGTAGTTAGAGTGTAAATGGTTCAAAGACTGTCTTTTTCAAGACTTTGTGGCCAATATGTGGGGTTTAGAGTAGAATCTCTAGTTTCGTTTTCGAATGAGCTACTGAGGCAGTTGATTGTGGCCAATTAATCTTGAGAAATACAGTAAATTTATGATGAATGGTTATTATTTAAGTGTAAGAATTTTCTCTCATATGATTGAATTCGCCGTCAAACCGAAGCTAAAGGAGATCGATAGTACGTGTGATTTCCTGAGTATGGAGACTGTTTTCGAGTTAGTTGTAAGACTATAACTGTAAATGGAATGATTGTGTACTCGATTCGTTATAAGGATTTTATCTCAAAGCCTTGAAATAATGCCTTTGGTTCCAATATAAATAGACGGAATATCAGTAGACCTATGTTGATATTGAATGTTATGCTCTTGTACTCGAAGTCGAGGCTGTTTTTAACCTAGGATGAAAATTTTGTGGCTGATGTACATGGTCTATCCCTTTTTTCTGTTTCTAGATGTTTGAGTCGATGGACGACTTCTTAGTCTCATGAGTTAACTTGCTACAAAGGAGCTTGAGCAAAAATGGTGTGTGGCGGTTCAAAGAGTGATGTGAATGTCTATGGCTGGTGTAGACGCGACAAATTCATAATTGGCAAGATATCTGCCAGAAAATGATATGTTTGCAAAAGAATCAATTAAAAGAGGTTTAAATAGGTCTTCTTAATAAGTATAAATAACACCAATAAGTTATTAAGGGTATAGAACTGCCGCTGGTTGAAGATTTTTCAGTCGTCAAGATCAGAGTGAGCCTTCCTCTTATCTTAATTTCCCTCATGGAATATTTGCGCATTTATCATTTTTTTGTCTGTGGTATTGTCAGTAATGTTTACGTTCCTGATGCAATTTTCTTATAACGATCCGTTGAGGATTACAGTGGCTCTAAATTTCCGATGCATTAGGTACATTGTCTAAGTAGATAAATCATACGTAATTTCCAGGCATTAGAAGTTTTGTGACTCTACCTTTGATGCCCATGGCTGCCTTTCTTTAACTTACGAGTCAATTCTGTAGTTAAACTATTAAAGTTGACCTTCGTCTAATTTTCCTATTAAAAATATATATGAAGCTGTATTTGTGAGATTGCGTGCATGCGACGTAACATCTTCTCAAACCTCAATGTCTCACTTACATATGAAAAACGGCTGATTTAGACTGTTGTAATTTTGTCTGATGACTTCTTGTGACGTAGTTATAATGTGAGATCAATTGATCCTGTAGATCCAAACTCTATAGTGATGGCATTTAAGGCATTTAACCACCGACTCAGCTGATTGTAGGAGTTCAAAGTATGTTAGGATCCTTAGATTTTTTATGAATCGTGAATCTAAATTATGACTCTCATTTAGACACGTAAGCTCGTGAAATACATTTATGCTGAGTTAATGTTTCACACATTGAGATAATGTTGCCTAGCCAGTGTTATATTACGTCTACCTTAAACCTTAGCCATATTAAAGAAGTACTCCGTAATAATTATTCTGAAGTTAGAGTAAATAATTGTATTACGATTTAAGTAATGAAGTTCTGATCAAGTATTAAATGAAAGAGTGTAAAGTTTCTACTTGTTTTAATTTTCTAATCGTCGAGAAAGGTTTCTAAAAGTCATCGATTTAACCTATTTTTCAAACTGAAGCCTTGATCCTATTGCAAACATATGTAAACGTGTTTAATTAGCTTGACGGTACAAACTACTTCATATATCAAACTGGTAGTTTTTCGTAAGTGTCAAGATGCCTATAGCAAGGAAAAGGCAAGAGAAATAAAGAGATTAGCACTTTGCTTTTATGTCGAAACGAACTACAAATGCCTCATGTATAGCTTTGGATGAACGGAAATTAGTAGATTTTTATGACGACCACATCATCTTGTACATACACCTATCATTACCTATGTTATGAACATGTATATGTTATTAGAACATATAACGTCAAAAGTTAATCTATGTTGTCTTCTATGAATATTGTTATGTGTTTTTAGATCCTTTCTTGCTCTCTTACTTTGCTTCTTTAATAATCTTAAATTTTGGATAAGTTCTCTGTCTTCTCATTTTTTGGTCATTTTGTGTGTGATGAGGACTTACCATATCTTTTCTAATAAGGACGTGATTATGTCTTTTATTCCAAGGACTTGAACTTGCGTAACTACAATACATAATGTAGAGTATTGTTTAATTACTATTTTCTTTCCCCAAGGCTCATAGTATTGTTTAATTACATTCTCTAGAAAATATTCCCCAAGGCTCTACAGTCTTACCCAACTATACCCAATTTCTTTCTTCGAATCACGTTGTTTCATCGCCGTTCTTACGTTTTCTGATTCATCCCACAATCCCTTTGCTGCATAGACGTTTGATAGGAGGACATTCATCTCTGCATTTGATGGATCAATGCTAAGAATTCTCTCGGAAACTAGGTCGAAAAGTTCTGAATTGCCATGTAATTTACAATAATGTAAGAGGGTTTCCCAAGCGTAAGATGGGAAATCACCGGGCAATCGCATAACTAAATCATAAGCCTCGTATAGAAGGCCCGATCTTCCGAGAAGATCAACCATGCAACTATAATGCTCGGCTTGTGGAACAACATTCCACTCATTTTCCATAGACTTGAAATACCACTTCCCCTCCTCGACCAACCCAGAATGAGCACACGCAGTCAAAATGGACAAAAACGTAACACGATCAGGTTCGTGGC
>JAUEKU010168973.1:0-11396 GCA_032274805.1 Gypsophila paniculata
AGAAACTATAATTAAGAAGAACCAAATTAACTTCGATATGTATCCTTCATTCCTTATTAGACCCAGCAAAGAGTTAACTTTTAGAAAACTCGGATTATAACAAAATAAATGCAAATGACTTGATAAACACAGTACTAATACTATATTAGGGTTTGTAAGCCCATATAATCTTCTAAGATACAGAGTATCTTTGCACTTTTAAGGACAAAAGATACGAGTATCAGGAAAACAAACGACATCTTAAAAAGAGAAAGTCGACCACAACAATGCAATGTTTGCCCATCAAATGTGTACGCAAAAAGGTAACAGAAAATCACAAAAAATCAGTCTAAAAGGAAAACTGGAACACAGAACAGAAGGGGGTTACTAATATAGCAACAATATTACTGTAGCGCCACAACGGCCATCACCTAGTGCAACACATATCGGTTAATACGAATGTCCTCTAATAAATATTGTAAAACCAAATGGAGGTGCTGAAAGAAAAGTCGGTCCTTAAAAGATAGCACTGCGATATTAGCTCAAGTGGTCAAGTGCTTTGTTATACAATTAGCAATGACTAGAAAAGGGTGTAGTATGTCAAATAATAGAACATTTGAATGCTACAGAAAATTACTAATCCAGACAACTAACTTGAGGTTAAAAGGCGCAAGGAGCACTGAAGTAATGAGCGACTTTTAAAAGGCGCAAAGCAACGCGCATGCCTCGTGGACGCTAGGTGCACTATTTTTACCTTCAAATTTGTATTTTTTCCAATACCATTTTTCAGGCAATATAAGAGGACAAACATGTATTAATGATATTGAGGCAAATAGGAGGGAATATTAAAAGCATTAGGCGAAAAACAACATGAAATACAAATAGAATCGCAGATCGCTTGACGTGCTGCCTACAAAAGGCGGACTTTAGCTTAAGCATGACCAAGGTGCGCTCTTATAAACTAAGGATGGCAATCACGATATTAACTTAACGCGACTATATTTTCTGCTATATTCGGGTATGAGTATCATTTATTACACGACGTATTGGCCATTATATCAAGAACTTACAACTTAATGCAACAATATTTTCTGTTATATTCAGGTATGTTAAGATTGACGAATGGCATGATACAACTGGAACTGCGATATATAAGCAAGACCACCAACAAACCAAAACAATCAATACATGCCACATCATAGTAAGCTACAACGATTCACGATCAATATCACCAACGGATATTGTGATACCATGACGCCAATGCACAAAATAAAGGGGTATTTTTGATACGCAACTATCTGAAAAACAAGAAGTACCTAGCGGGTAGATGTGCTGGCATGATTCCTTGGAAGCTCTATAACGAGTTCACCATTTGGAAACTGCATATAAAAATGCACTTCAAAACAAAACAGGTGTTAACGCCGGCATTCAACTCCAAATCTCAAGAACAGAAAGTTATTTCAATAATTGAACAGTCCAATGAGCCGCACGTTCACAAAATTCAAGTTCAAGGGACCGATATATTAGTTTGGACTTGGCTAGAAAGAGCAAACATATACGGCGTATCATATGTACTGGTCACTGGTCAGTGTTGAAGACGCTCTTGTAAATTTTTAATGTTGTGAGATGGAGTCCTTAACCTCTTTTTTTTCGCTCTTTTTAATACCGACAATTTATTTATATGGAAAAAGCGAAAGACAAAACAAAATCAAAATAAACTACTACAAGAAGGCTATTGCAGACGTGCATCCACAGTTACACAGCTAAAAACAAGTTGAATGAAAAATGTTTCGTCTACGTAAAACATACAAACTCTGTCAAATGGTTTTCTAGTTTTTTTTTTTATTTCCATATCATATATACAAGGTGAGTTCAAAAGTTAATGCGAGAGGCGAGGGCAAGAAGGGGGTGGGTTGACAAAGGGGCGACAGTTGATCTGTATCATAGTCTATTACATAAGCGGAAACAATAAATCTCATGAAAATTTACAATGACGAAGATGCTTGTGCTTCGACAGGATTAAAGGATACTTTGCTTACATCTGTCACCTTTGTTGCAATTCATCGCCCGGAAACATTCTCCCATGCCAGCAATTACATACTTGCGGCTATTCCCATTACGCCACCAGCGCTGCTCTAAGTTCCATATCCGTCCTCCTGCATCTTTTACTACAACAGGCATCTTCTGTTGTCCAGATGGCATGGGTAGAAATTTCTGAAAGAGGATTCACGAATCAGTATTTCATTTAAAGAACAACTAACAGGGTATTACATATCGGTTGAACTTGGAATCGGTAGTCATGTCATAAATAAGCTCGATTACCATCTCAAAATGGTGTCACGGGATTATCAAACACGATACAGAATATTTAATGCCAATATTTATGATGTCACTGGCACAAGTAGCCAACTTGCCATGTATGGTTTCATCAGCCATATCGGTTGGTCCGCATCCACACACACTGACCAAACACAATTACAACTTAAAAACATACTCATCTAACATATTAAGTTGCCATGATCTCGAACCATGGTATCAAATTGCACCCGTCACGCTACATAATTCCTGCTAAGTAATGAAATTTCAAACCGCTGTCACGTTATTTCCCAATTATCTAATGTCCTACAGAAAACTCAAATGTGGTTTCCGCATCATGCCATCAACTGATATAGTGAATATCAATGTTATCTTTTTCCAACTTAAGCTATAGTAGTCTATACTATTTGTTATTCTTTGAGAAAAACAAAAAACATGCATTTTGCAAATTTGTGTATTTGTGAAAAGAATGTCATACGAAAGAGGAAATATATGCTATAAACACGGAAACGGACTCAAATTTCAGACCATAATAGGAAGTGAAGATTTAACATATTTAGTAGACATTTTTTTTTTTTTTGAGCCAAAGACTCGCTAATCTTTGGCTTTTTTCCCTTTTTTATAATAGAACAAGGCAAATAGCGAATTAAACTGAATGCACTTCTTTTATTGTGAAACAATCTCTCAATACAATGTTTGACCCGATTTTCATTTTCAGGTCGTCTGTCTCCGTGTGTCAACACAGGGTTAAGAGTGGGTCAACCGACCCTCCTTACCCCGCTAGTTGCGGGAGCCCTCGAGGCACTAGGGTAATATTGTTGTTGGTGCAATAAATATTTTCGAAACTACGTTTGCATTGAAGACGACCTGTTATGTTACATCAAATATCCCAATATCGATATTTTGCAACCGTTACCAAGAATGCTACGAATACCGTATTTAACACCATGGCCGGAACATCCTTTCCCAATTTTAAAAACATGAGAATTATTGATGAAACCATAAGACACAATTATAGCAGGCACAAGAGAGAAGTCGTTGCAGGCAATACCACAGAATAGAGATAATCAAATGCCTTCTAAACCATAGTGCATCAAGCAACAAAAGCTTAAAAGTCTGTTCATGTGTCTAACCTCAGCAATTTGTATCGGCAATCTCAAACACCCAGACCCATGGTTAAAATCTGTATCAGTTAGCCTTTTCTCAAACAGAAAAATAAGGCTTGAGTTTGACCTAAGAAACGGTGAAGGAAATCACAACAAACGGTGATGAAAAATAAAACAGTTGGATAAGGAGGTGGACTTTATTTTAATTGCCTACTGCACTGTCATCAAGAAACATTGGAGAAGAAATAGATGCAACATATCACGGATACAGTTGACGTGTTTCCACACCGCCTTCAGTGGCTGCATTGCCCAGATCCTGAGGACCATTATTAAACAACGATGCTGTCGGTGGATCTGTCAAATTTTCCTTTCCTGCACGAGGAAAAGGTGAGGTTAAATAAACAACACATCGACCTCAGCCACTACAAATATGACAAGGCATTAACTACCCTAATTGCTATTTTCAGTTAGGACCAAATTTCCATCTATGGCAAAAATATATCCAGGAAAAATACGCGATTTAGATTGGGATAAAAACCTTGAAACTGCATGTGCGCCTTTTCATACAACAGTACGTATGTGAACACTTACCAGTGAGGTTTTCAGAGGGGCTGGAGTCATTCTCCTTAGAGCAATCTGCAGAATTTGGGACTGAAGACGAAGCGCCTACATTTGATGGCTGAAAATTCATACAACAAAATCTAAGACAATAAAGCAATAATATGGTACCAAAATTTCATGTTACAGCCAACAGTTTGAAACTTTGAACACATCCAGAAGTCGATACAAGCCAACGTAACCTGATTAAATAAGATACTAGAATATGATGAAGGATTCAAATACTCCAAATTATTCAATATATCACTTCGATGGTCTCTCATATGTTTCACTTGTCAACCTACTTCCTCTATAGATTAAGCCAAAGGGAGAACTTGAGGAACCACTAGTAGTTATATACCCCCAATGAAGAGATGATAGACGGAGAGGTCTATGTTAATTCAACGTTTCACTTTGGCACCATGCCACATGTCCGACACAACACAACACCTCAACACTCCGAATGACACCGGAAACAAAGAAATTTTTTCATAAACAGCCATGCTCAACACTCGATACCGTTCTGCGTCCGACACTTGTTGACAAGTCCGAGTAACATAGGAAGAGTTGAGATTTGAGAATAGAAAAAGAGTGCGAAAGAGAAGGAGATATACCCCTTGGAAGTTTGGAACAAACGAAGAAAAGTCACTGGTTCCTGGGGGCAGTTGGACAAGAGCTTCAAGCTTTTTTCCATAAAACACAACTCGGTGGTCTTTCAGCGCATAAACAGTGAGCTGCAAAAAAAAAAAAAGTAAATCTATTAAGTAGAGTCCCAAAAAAATAAAAATAAAATAAAATAAAGTAGTCGAAAAATTTAGATCATACAGCATTTTCGGCATCAAGCCAAGCTCAAAGTTAACTACATGCACGATCGACTACATTGTACTCCAATTTGATTTTTCTTCCTAATGCAAACATGCAATCACATATGGGTACTTTTTCTTCCAAAAACATAGCCAGAATTCGTAATAGAAATCTAATTTCAAACTTCAAACTTCCAAGGGAATTCATCAACGATAGCACTTCTCATACACGAAACATGTTAGTTTTTTGAGGATATGTTTCCACAAATCCTAAAGACTATTAGCTGCTTTACATGTGGTGCCTAACATGATCAAAAGCCATTTCCTAGAAAGAAAAGTGGCTTCTCCAAAATCAGAAAATATATGCACGTGCTTCGAGGCCTCGGAAACTAAAATACCAATGTTTTGGCAAATTACATACTAGCATTACTTGGCAATTGCCACATGCTTTTTATTTGGACTCATGTTTTAGGAAATTAGCAAACATAACCCCAAATAGTTTAAATACTAGTAATCTCAATTGACCCCATTTAATATGCTTCATTGGATAAAAGGACAAAGTGGCCAATCATTTAGGGACGGACCCAATGGAAACAAGGACGAAGGATAGGGTAACACAAACACAACTCTATAAAGCCAATAATACCGGTCGTTCTATTGCTCTGAAGTGTAGGAGACTAAACTAAAACAGCCAAATTGTCTAGATGATCTCGTTATGAGGTAGCTGAGTGTTAATGCTTTAATCATCAGAGTCTAAAGCAACAGTCTTGCAATAATCGTAAGGGTAAAACGCAAACATTAAACTTCAGATTCTTGAGAAGAGATGGAACATCTCGGCTAGCACACTGGGGTCAGATTAATGTATTTGAATTAAGGGGATGCATCAGAGAAAAGTGCAAGGCAATCTGTCCCTATTTAATAAATTGTGCTCAATGTAAGCCACCGAACCAATAGCTTAGAGATTAGCTCTATCAATGACTGGGCCTTTAGGCCTTCTCATATCCTAATTATTAGAATAGATTAAATAAAACCAGGAAAAAGAAAAAATAAGATAAAACAGCCAAATTGGCATCTAAGCAAACACTCTTGAACAAAAAGGTTTTCCACCGTTCATGTCATTTCACTACATTTTAAAATGCTCCTCCTTATTTAGGGAAATATAGTGAAATGACATGAATAAAAGGTGTAACAAATATTGGCTATGAAGTTCTCAGTTCTCATACCGGAAGATTCTTTTTCTTCAAACAATCATAGCAGGTTAAACCATCCTCAGTCAGATCATACATGTTCTCTGACATCATGCATCCATAGTGAATTTTCTGCCAGAAATACCTCGTTCAAGTTACATACAATCAATGTCTAAAATAAAAAGTCCCTCCATTCCGCTCAATTCTATACATTTGTTTTTCACATTGAAATTTAGATAGAGCAAAATAAGTGGAGTAAAGGGTTTTTAAGCACTGAATTCCCATATGCCCTTTCATTAATCCCGCCAAAAATTTCCCACGTGTAAAGTAAAGAGTATATTGGTCTTTCAGGCTTCATCAGCACAAACATACTCAAAGATAAAACTGTACAAATAGAAGAACGAATGACCCAAAAACGAATACGTATATAATTGAGTGCAATAGAGAGAGTATGAAGCTTTGTTTGACAAATTCGGATTTCTAGAAACATTAGCTCACCCATCCGCAGGTATCACACTTCCGCCATCCATCAAAACCTCTATGATACTTGTGGCAGAATGTGCCCTCCTTAAAACTGCATTGATGAAAAGTTTATTAAAAGACGACAGTACCTCACATTTTTCTTTTTTTCATACTAAGAGTCTTTTTTCTGCACAGAGTATTGCTCCATTTGAAAGCAGAATTCCCATTAAGTAAAAATTTAAAAAAAAAAAAAAAAAAAAAAAAAAAAAAAAAACAAAAAAAAAACAAAAAACATAGATGTGTACAAACGGGGCAAGAAAAGCATACAAAGTTTCTCGACATCAAGGACAAAATTTTGAATCGGGAATATATGTGAGCATATATGAGTTTAAATTAGTTAATCTATAACCAATCTCCTAGTTCTTCTGTCAGCAAGCATAATCCCCTTGGTGTGTATTCGGTTTACTTCATAAGTTCTTTATAGCTTTATAAGTAGAATCAACGGAAAAAAGAAAGCACGCCAAACAAAAAAAATATTCCGCATCACAAAGAAAGAATCTGAAACACCTCCATCAAGCAGCTCTACACATTAACTTTTCGACCATAAATACTATTTTTAAGTATTCTATCATATACAACTCGTCTGTAAAAGGCCTAGAAGGCAAAACTGATAACAAAAAGAAAAAAATGGCATAGCGAGAACACTGATAACAAAAAGAAAGATTCATCTCATACTCTCTTATCTTGCTGTCCATTTTTCCCTCTATGAAGCTGAACACCCTGCTAGATTATCGACGTACTAAAACCTAAGTAACAAACCCTCATTTATAAAAGGAAAATAATTTTATTTGCTTCGATTTAGACACGAATAAGATTTGATTATCTAAAAGGGCATGAATTAACACAATGGAGTGGTAAGAAAAACAACACAGCAGACAAAGAAGGCTTTGACCAAAGGCCCAAAACCATACAATCAACAACGAACTTCATGCTGAGCAATTGATGACAGAAAAGAGAGACTTACGAAATATAAAATACCAACTCACATTGTTTGGTTATAAGATTATACTGCTACAAGCACAAGGAGTCCTACTTCTAATGTTATAAAACATCAAATAGTTGTCATTGAATCAGCAAGTTACAGGGGCAAATAAGCAATTCAAAAGATTGGATGAACTCCCACGAGGTAAAGAAAAAAAAAAATTCTCAAAACAGGTAGCAGAAGACAACTGAGGAAGACGGAAAGACAAAACCCAAGAAGCAAATGCTGGATGGAATTTTTTTTTATCAAGATGATTAACTCATATCTATTGTAAAGAGACAGCAAAGATACACTTAAAAGTCAAATCACAAGGAATTTGAAGAAGATACAAACATCAAAACAATTTAATAGAAAAAGAATCCAGTAATTCAAGATGATCTCACACGCAGGAATCACAAATCTTAGCGTAAGTAAATTCGCAAAGAAGTCCAGTTGGAGGTGAAACCAAATTATGTTCACAAACAATGCATTTCTGTTCGTTTGAAGCCATAGAGTTTGAATTCAGAAGGTTGTGAAAAAAAAATACACAGCAAAACGGCCAGACTCCAAAAAAATGAAACAGGGTAGAGAGCAGTTACAAATAGAAACATATAAACGACAAATAATAAATGGAAGGAAATCACATTTTTCCCCATGTATACCATAACGCGGATTGTATGAAAAGGAGAAAAGGCCAAGGAAAAGTTTATTTCTTAGGCATTTTATGGCATATAATCAACAATAACTCTCCCTTAAGACGAATATATCCGTCTTAACAATAAAACGGGTCAAGTATCATCCCACTTGCGCATATAAGACAAGTCTTTTGTTCATCCCTATGCATTTTGCTTTTGTCTTCTTCCTAAGACGAGTATACCCGTCTTAAGCTTAAGACGGATATACCCGTCATAAATAAGAATTTGTGTATAATCAATGCCAGATCAAGTTGATTAAAAACCTATATTATGTGATCCTACAAGAAAAACAAAGCAAGATACATATGAATCTGCTTTATTTCTTTCTCCAAAAGAGTAACTACCATATATGAAAGACTAGACATTCAGAGTGCAACGGATTTGACTGACAAAAGAATTACGACGATTTTTTGTGTCTTCGGTTACTTGTACTTTGCCAAACTTGTACGTCCCATTCCAACAGATTGTTAGAAATTTCAAAGACATACAAGAAATATTTTGAAAATTTTAAACAGCCAATTGATACCCCTATTAAAGCATAGGGAGTCTTAAGCAAAAACATTTCATTTTTTCGTGTGCTTTTATTACTAGAGATGTGTGTTCCCTAGCAGTGAATTATGCTAGCACAATATTTTATCATAATTTTATCATTTTGCACAAGCAAAATACAGTCATAACAATTCAAAATAATGATTCTTATCCATTAAGTGTGCTTCAATTAACATTGGCCACCACAAATTTATTGCAACTCTCTTTTATCCGAGCCGAACATGGATCTCCTTAAGATACTCAACAACATTTTTTGATCCCGTTGGGGAGGAGACCCCATTTTACATCAGTGTCATCTTTGGTTTTCCTGCATCCAAAGACCTATTTTCTCATTCTGCCTTTAATCGGTACCAGAAGTCATATCATTTTTACTTTTTTTAGGAAAACCGGACTTTTGGGCATCTAGGCATGGTCTTAATCTTGCATAGAATTCTTATCGTCTTGATTAGTTAAATCAATGAGTGACTATCAATATTAATTTCAATCTTACATAAACCCACATAATCAACAAAACAACATAAAATTAAATGGACGATAAAATAAAAATTGAAGTTAATGCTTATTTTCTTCTTCTCTCATGGTCTCACCTTCATTTTAATTCATCAATGATCAACCTGAAATGGATACAGAATCTCTGGCCCACAAAATAGGCAAACGTACAGAGTTATCTACATGGAAACTTCACGCAGTCTCGGTAAAAGGAAGACTCATACTAATAGGAAAAAAAACTTAAAAAACATTCTTCAAAAGAAAAACATGTCAATTGTACTAAGAGATATTCGATGACATACTTGATATGTCATCGGTAACAGCCGTCGGCCCTGACAGGAACCAAATTTGAAACAAAGTCGTCAGCAAAACACGCGTAAAGGCTCATCATTTCTTGCGGTAGGAAAGGGAGCGTTTATTGAGCAGTGAGAAGCATGAGAATAATAAAGATAAAAATGACCATATGTCCCAAAGCAAATAGAAAACACTTACTTCTAATTCGCTGAGTCAGGTCTCGTTGGCGAGATTCGTGTACCTAGAGAGCCATCCTCTGTTCAAGGGATCTACAGACGGTGTCATCCTGCTAAATCAATCAACGGTGGCCTTTAATTTATTTTCTATGATAAGGTAAAAACATATTCTTATACAAAATGTAGGACACCAAAGCACGCATAGACATACAGTAAAAGGAATGTATCCCACCTCTGAAACTCTGAATAAAAATGATCGATTGTGTCAATCATGCTCTATAACATTGAAGGAACTGGAGCCTTCAAGCCTTATTTCTGCCAACATAACATTACTGGAGCTCATTTGCAAGTTCTGCACGACAGTGGAACCCATTTGAAACCCTCCAGAAATATCATAATTCATGACAAATTCATTTCCCCATCAACTTAGTCGTCGCTAATTTTGAACATACTAGGGCATAACGAAAAGAGTATATCAGTATCAGCTCGCATGTTCTCTTGACATATTTTGAACGAATTACTCCTTCAAGTAGCTAAAGCACAACTATCTCACACTTTTGATATTGTTGAAGCACTCAGTTAATAACTCCGAATTCATTGAAAATCAAAACGTCTGTAGAACGTCTCGCTACAAGATCAACTCTAGTAGTCACAATAACAATTGAAGAACATCATATTGTACATCAACAATACTGAATTACGCCGACGAAAAATTCGAAACATAGCCCATCCTTCCTTTTCTTATATGAAAATCAAGACAAAATCTCAGAATTATGATTTTATCATGAAACCACCTATGTTCCACTAACACTCCAACACGGTGTCGTGTCTGACACGGAATCCCCAAACATGGTTATTTTGTGCCAAATGTTAGAATATATATAGACACTTTGTCTTTGTCATTATATTTTGTATCACCAAGTTCTCAATTTTACGGTCTCAAGTGAAGTGTCGTGTCGTGTCATGTTGGATATGATATGAGTCTGACACGCGGAACGGCAGCTAAGTGAAATGTCCTAGGGCATAGTCTATAATTAATATGGTTAAGACTGACCATATAAGAATAAGCATAGTGAGACGGTCACACAAAAGATTCGCTAAGAAACCAAGAAATCAAAAACTAGATAGACACTTACAATAAATAAATACCATATAATTACAAAAAAAAAAAGAAACACACAAGTTCATAACTAAAAAGATTATATAAATGGAAATTACATATTTGACCAAAAAAAAATAAAAAAAAAAATAGAGGAGGAAGTATGAACTTACAAAAGAAACAAGATAGAGAAAAATAAAGGCATGTATGTTGATTGGTGAAGTCCTGCGTTTCATTGTCTTTTTAACGGACATGTTATGAAATTTGTTTAATGTAGGGCTCTCCTTTATTATGCCAACCTAAGAGTTTAATTCGCTGGTGACCCTTAATTATATTTCTCATTATAGGTCTCATGTTCAATCGTCTCGAATGTATGGGAAGTTGTTTATAAGTTCTATTTTCTATTGTGTTCGTAGGGTGTGATTATGTTTTGACAAATTGAACTAATTTTTAATTTTATTAACCTATTTAGAACTATAATACTCGAAATTGAATACTCCATATTCAACTGATAGTAAGTCTCTGATAAGACGGTCTTATTATAAATTATCATAAGACTATCTTATAAAGGGTTACAATTAAACATGAATTGGTTACAAATAATATTAAAATGGTAACATTTA
>JAUEKU010168983.1:0-11393 GCA_032274805.1 Gypsophila paniculata
ACAATAAATTCAACTCAAAGTTAACAAAATTAATCCTAGATTTGGCTCTACAATTCTCTAACTACTAACCTAAGCTATTCAAATAATCAAATCTATAACAATTGAAAAATAAATTGAATACTTACCTAAATTGATGAAAAAATTGTAAAAAAAAGATGTACGGTCGCCGGAGAGACGGACACCGGAGATGGTCGCCGGAGGTGGGGTCGGGAAGTGGTGGTCGGAGGTGGGTGGGGGGTGGTGGTCGAAGATGGACGAGTTTTTTTTTAATTTGGGTGGGTTTTTTTTTAAAAAACGCTATGAATGAGGAGGGAAATAGATTTGCCAATGAAATACTAGTTTTTTGCGACGGAAAGGGAGTCCGTCGTAAAGATCCGTCGCACAACAAAACGTGTGGCTTTAAATCCACGCTGATTTGCGACGGATTATCGCTTCCGTCGCAAAGCCCGTCGCTAATGACCGCGTAAAATAATTCATGCGTCCCATAATAAATGCTGTGTTGCGACGGATGTCATACTTGTCGCAAATATCCGTCGCAAAAAGGTTGTTTGCGACGGAATTAGCGACGGTTATCTCATCCGTCGCAAAACAGCGTCTTATGCGACATAACGTATTTTCCGTCGCAAAATCCCTAGCAAAACTGTTAGTTTTTTGTAGTGGGAAGTGGCAAGCGGGCTTTCGCAACTTACTTACTACTTCTCAAACTAGCGCTCAGGTCTTCCTTGACCAGGCTTTCGATCTTCGGTCAAGGGTTCCTAAATCTACATTGAAGTCGTTACTTAAACTTTAAAGGTGCAAAAGAGAGCGCAAAAGAATCATTTATCAAAACAAGGCCAATCTAGATAACTCAAATCATTCCCAACACCGCTAATTACCGTCGACCCTAGACTAGGAAATTAGCTACTCATAATGATTTTAACGACGAATATAATGAAATACATGATATGCAACAAATACTCAAAGTGAATAAATAAATAAGGCATTCAACAACTAAAAAATAAAGAAGAAAGGAAACATACACAAGCTAGTAATAGAAAAAGGACTCAGATTGTAAAAATTCGAAGTAGAAAACGTCTTTATATTATTATGATCAAGAAATCGAGAGTCTTGAAGTAAATTCAAGATTTCTAAAACTAAGGAAAAGGACGGAAAAAGGAGAGAGCCAACTAAATTCGAAAACAAGAGTATTTAAAGAACATAAAATAAGACAAACGAAACGTATAAAGCAAGACTAGGTCGGTCGACTTTGTGGAAAAGTCGATCGGTTTTTGTGCTGTGTCGGTCAACTTTAGTGAAAGTCGACCGGTTTGGTCTTCTGGTCGAATGGTCTTAAGCAGCAACCGATCGGTGTTCTGTAAATCTTCAAGCTTTTTTTAACTTTCGAGGACTTTAAGACTTGGGCGCGACGAGCCTTCGGCCGACTCGTACAAGAGTACTAGTGGCATCAGAAACAGCGTTGTGAAGCCGATAATCCTGCAAAGTGGAATAGAGACACGACAGTTAAGATAGCTAAAATACCACTAAAGCATGCTAAAGTTAAGGAGAAAATATCACAAATGCACGTATAAAATACACGTATCATTAGGTCTAAAACATGCCAAAAGTCATAGATCCAAAAGTATAAGGTTAGAAGGTGATTACTACCTTTAAAATGAGTCAAAAACAAGGAAAAACAAAGAGTTAATGCTTTTGTAACAGTTTTTGTGAAGGAGAGAAAACTTGTAATACCCCGTATTTTTGTGAGTTAATTTTATTATTTTAATTATAATTATTATTTAATATATGATTATTAGTAGGGGATTTATTATAGATATAATATGATTATTATTACGTCTTGGGATTTTAATTAACTGAGCGTTTGAGAGGTTTTGAGATTTTGAGTTATGGGAACTGTATGGGGTCATATTTATAGTCATTGGACTCGTAAAAATGTGATTAATATATTAGTATGGTTGCAAGAGAGTGTTTTGGAGGTTTAGTTTATATTTAGGGCGTTTTGTGACGTTTTGACTAAGTTTGACCGACAAACTAGAGCCTACTTAATACACAAACCACCCAAAACATTCTAAATGTACTATACACTTCATTTTTACATAATATCACTCAAAAAAACCAGATCTAAAACGCACAACCAAACAGCCCCAACCCTTCTTCTCTACCGTGTCATTACTCGGTCACACTTTCTCTCATTTCTCTCTCGTTTCTCCTCGGTTTTACTCCGTTCTTCTTGCGTTGGATTCCCCTCATCATTACCTAGCTATTGGTGTTGCGTTTGCTCAACAATAATCTCGTTTTGGTGTCGTTTTAGGGCCTAAAACGGGCTGTTTTAGCTTGGTTCTCATGCTGTTCGTTTGGACAGCTCTTAACTCGTTTTTGTTAGCTTCAATTAGTTGTTTTAGAGTAGTTTTTGATGAGAATTATGTTGCTTGTAGTGTGTGACTTCGTTGTGGAGGCGTTGTGTTGTTCCGTTTCCTTGCTCTAAATCGTCTCTAATCGCGTGGTACTCGAGGTAAGGGCTTCTCCCTTACTTAGCTTATGTGAGTGTCGATGTGTGCACGTTTGTGTGAGTGTTGAGTGTATATGCAGCGTGTGTAGTGTGTATTGTGTATTGTGTGTGTACTCCTTAATTTAGCTTGCAATTGATTGATTGATAGTTGTGGAGGCTAGGACGTGCTTTTGTTGTGCTGTGGCCTGCTGCCGGTCAGTCACTCGATCGAGTGAGGGGCTGCTCGACCGAGTGACTTGACCTGAGTGTGAGTGTGGTGAGTGTAGTGTGTTTGCACGTGTGTATTGTGTGTAGCGCGAATTTGTGTGTAGGTTGTGAGTGTACCTTCCGTTCTTGAACTCGCTTTAATTTGAATGTTATAGTAAGGACCTATGCCGTGTGTATGTTGCTGCGTGGGGACTGCTGTACGATCGGTCACTCGATCGAGTATGTAGTAGCTCGATCGAGTGGCACATTCTAGGTGTATATGGCGTGTTTGGAGTGGAGTGTGAGATATTCTAGAGTAGTTGTGTTGAGTGTGGAGCTACGGTTTGTTTGAAGTTATGTTGTCATTGGTGTGCAAGTGTAGTTATTGTCAGTATAGGTGATGTATTGCTATTGATACGAGTTGTGAGAACTTGATTTAGGATGTGAGCTGGCTCCCGATTGAATGCTTGGTATGGACGTTGCTTGTATGGTTTTCTCACATGATTAACTAGTGTTGTTCATGCTTTAAGTTGAATGTATGTCGATTTTGTTTGAATGTTATGCTTTGTTGTTGTGTTGTTAAGGGAGTTGTATGATATTAAGAGCGTTGTTCCCATGTCATGTCGTGGTACGAGATTGTGAGGCAAGTTGAACTATATTATGACTTGACATACATATTATAAGCCATGTGACGCACTGTTTATGAATTGAGGGAAATTCGTAAGTGATATAAGATGTGACAATTGAGGCCATCCGGGTTCCTATTATACCCGTTTAACTCCTATCTTTTCTATATCAGCTTTTAAAAACTCCCACCTTTTCTAATTTTTTTTTTTTCAAAACTCCCACTTTTTGTAGACAATTTCTTAAAAACTCCCACTAAAATCTCATTTTCACCAAAAGTAGAGTCTATTTTAACTCATGAAAATGATAAATTCTCATTTATTTTTTTCACATTTTGAATTTTGGTGGTAGGAAAAGTACATTCGTCATTGGCACAATGACCGCAGTATAAGTATGATGATTATGAGTATGATGATGTATGGAGATTTGATATGGTAGAGATGAGTATGGAGGTGGATACAGAGAATGGTTGTGTGACGCTTTGTTATCGATATCTATGTTCGTTATTGCATACATTGTATTGCCTATGCTAATGATTTGATGCGTGGCTAACTAGTTTTGTGTTGTTTTCTTTGTGTTGTGTTTTCCCCCACCCCGTAGGTGAGGAGCATGGATGGACCGAGTGCTAGAGAGTGGCTTGACAAGGATGCATCACTCGGAGTTGTCTAGTTGTCGTCATTTCACGTACATTAGAGACGAGTTGTGTAGACATTTGATTGGACCGAATTTTGGACATTGATTCACCTTTGTTTCTACCTTTCAGTTTTGTTTTACTGCATTGTGTTTTGGCCTTATTCGTGACTACTTGTTGTGTTTACCCGACACTGTGACACCTCTACTTAAGCGAGACCCGTTCTCCTGGAGTGGGAGTGTTACAAAGTGGTATCAGAGCACGATCCTGTATAAATGAACCTAAAATGAATCTTAAATGAATATAAATGAATTTAGGAAGAATAATTAAAATGAATTAATAAGTGGTGTCTTAAAATGAACGTAAAGGGAAGTTAGAGAGAGAAAGTTAGAGAGAGAAGCTCTGAAATTTTTCTTATGAAGGATTGTGAACTTGTTCATTGCAATGGCAAGGAAGAAGAAAGCAAACATCGTCCCTAACCTTCAGCATAGTAATAGCAAAGAAGACACTTCCAATACTAATAATAATAGTCCATCAATTAATAAAACTCAAAAAAATAGTAACCCTAATATTTCTGAGCGAGGTAATATGAGTAAACCTAATGAGAGTCATCCATCGACTAATAAAAATAAAAAAAATAGTAACCCTATTATTTCTGAGAGTGGTAATCTGAACAAAACCAGTGCGAGTACTCAGGTTGTGACGGCCCCAATTCAACCACTTGATCTTCATCAGTTGGATGTCATAGAGGAGGGAGAGGGGCCTGATCGAGAGGATGTGTGTGATTGGCAGCAGATGGGTAATGTGGAGGCCGCAGAGCGATTGAAACTAGAGTTCGAAGATGTGCAGAGCGAAGTCGACTATTGGTCCACGGCTATTGTGGGGTTTGTGCTGGGTGAAAATCCGCCGTGGCCTATCCTTTCTGGGTGGATCAAACGGGTCTGGGGCAGGTATGAGTATAATAAGATTTCCTTTCTCCGAAATGGGGTTTTTCTTGTCCGTTTCCCTAAAGCTGAATGTAGACACCAGGTTCTACAGATTGGGCACAAACTGTTTGATAACAAACCTGTTATTATCCGGCCATGGGCACCAGACATGTCTCTAAGTAAGATTGATGTGAAGGTGATACCCACCTGGATCAGGTTGAAGTGCCTTGACTTGAAATTTTGGGGTGACAAGTGTTTGGGGAAGATTGCCGGGTTGGTTGGGAAATATGTTAAACTCGATCTAGACACAAGTCAAAAGACTAGGTTGGGGTTTCCGAGGGTTATGGTGGAAGTTGAGGTTAATACTAAATTGCCTAATTCTATTCTGTTTGATGATGAAAAAGGGAGATGTCAAGAGGTGGATGTGGAGTATGAGTGGAAACCAGTCCAATGTGTTCAGTGTAAATGTTATGGTCATGAGGAGAAGCTGTGCAAACGGAAGATTAGTAAGCCTCCTGCAGTGTGGAGGAAGGTGGACCCTCCGAAGATGCCTGTACAAGAGACCAACAATGGAGTGATGGTGCCTTCCACTTGGGTGAACCCTTCTCCTAGCTCCCCTAAAACTATGACAATTGTGTTTGAGGTTGGTGCTACTAGTAGAGGTGGGAGAGGGGGTGGCCTTGAGGGCAGATCTCATACCTTTTTAGAAGTTTTAAATAGAGCTATATAGATGACTGTTTCTGGAAAAGGGCCTGCTCTTACCAGAGACAATGGCTAATATTTGTGTGTGGAATGTCAGAGGACTCAATAGCCGCACCAAGCAACAAGAAATAAGGAGCATGCTTCACTCTAATAAGGTTGGGCTATGTGGGTTAGTAGAAACTAGAGTTAAATTGCATTCTCTGAATAAAGTAGGTGGTAGTTTCTCAAATTGGTCGATTATTACAAATATAACATGTCATCCAAATGGTAGAATTTGGATCCTATGGAATCCTTCTATCTACTATGTTACTAAGGTGCGACAATCTGCACAAATGATCCAATGTGAGTGTCTTGAGGTGGTGTCCAAAAGAGGTTTTGTGCTGACTGTGGTTTATGGATATAATGATTTGAATGGTAGGGCTGATTTATGGAGACTTTTGAGGGAAATGCCAACTGGGAAGCCATGGATTGTAGCTGGTGACTTTAATAATGTCTTTTATACACATGAAAGGATGGGCGCACCTGTTTAATATTATGAAGTGAGGGAGTTTCAGAGCTGCGTAAGGGATTGTGATTTACAAGAAATGAAGTGGGTAGGACAATTCTTTACATGGTCTAACAAGCAAGAGGGGGAGCACAGGGTGATGACAAAGATTGACAGGGTGTTCATTAATGACCTGGGGGATGCTACATTCCCCTTGGCTTTTGCTGAATTCCTCCCAGCTGGGCTATTTGATCATAGTCCTTGCCTTATTCGATTAGATGGGCCTGCCTTCCACAGAGCATCACCTTTCAAATTTTTTAATATGTGGAAACAGGTGCCTGAGTTCCTGGAAATTGTTCAAAGTGGATGGAATGTTGATGTGCAAGGAGCCAAAATTTTTCAGATTGTACGAAAATTAAAGGGTCTCAAACACCTGTTGAGAGGGTTGAACAAGAGATTATTTTCGAACATAGAGCGACAAGCAGATATTTCTATGGAACTTTTAAGGGATATTCAGGGGAAGTTGGATAAGGAGCCTACAAATCAGAGTTTGATAAGTAGGGAAAAGGAAGTGGCAGAAGTTGCTAAGGTATTGCATAAGGCTAGGATCAGTTACCTCCAGCAGAAAGCTAAAGAGGTATGGTGTGCTGAGGGGGATGTCAATAGTGCTTTCTTCCACAATGTGTTGAGAGCTAGGAGGATTTCCAACAGAGTCTTGGAGATTAAGGATAAGGATGACATACGGAGGACCATTCAAGAGGATATTGAACATGCTTTCTTAGATTATTATGAGGAGCTTCTAGGGAAGGCAGGGTCTGTTGCACCTGTACATTAGGGGATTGTTAGGTCTGGAAATTTGGTCTCTACAGCACATTGCAGCATCTTATTGAGACCTATCACAGGGGAGGAGGTCCGGACTGCCATGTTTTCTATTGCAAGTGATAAGGCCTCAGGTCCAGATGGGTACTCTAGTGCATTTTATAAAGAGAGCTGGGCTCTAATTGGTGAAGACATTATTCAAGCTGTCAAGGATTTTTTCACTAATGGTATGTTACTCAAACAGCTGAATGCTACCTTGATTACTTTGATTCCAAAGAAGAACAATCCAGGTTCAGTGCTCGACTTTAGACCTATAGCTTGTTGTACTATTCTCTATAAGTGCATTTCTAAAGTCCTGTGTGCAAGATTAGCCTTGGTGCTACCTGATGTGATTCATGAAAACCAGAGTGCATTCATAAAAGGGAGATCCATAATGGAAAATATACTAATATGCCAAGATCTAGTGAGGTTGTATAACAGGAAAACCTGCTCCCCCAGGTGTATCCTTAAGTTAGACCTAAGGAAGGCCTATGACACAGTGGAATAGGAGTTTCTTGAGCAGCTTCTGACTGGTTTGGGATTTCCTGCTCATTTTGTTCAGCTCATTATGGCATGTGTGACCACCCTAATGTACTCCTTGTGTTGAAATGGCAATACATTTGGGTTTTTCAAAGGAAAGAGGGGCGTAAGACAGGGTGACCCTTTATCCCCCCTGCTGTTTACTATTTGTATGGACTACCTAAGTAGAATTTATGCAGTGATTGGTGAGCAGAGTGAATTTCGATATCATCCTTTATGCAAGACTGTTAAGCTCAATCATTTAGCTTTTGCTGATGACTTATTGGTCTTTTGTAAGGGCCAAATGACTTCTATGATGTTGCTTTATAGAGGATTCCTGGCATTTTCAGCAACCTCAGGCTTGACCATCAATGTAGCCAAGTCTGATTGCTATTTCAATGGAGTTCCAGAAACTGTGGTGCAGGAGTTTTTGCAGAGTACTGGAATGCATAAGGGTACCATGCCCTTCAGATACTTGGGTGTCCCAATATCTTACAAGAAGTTGGGAGTTATGGACTGTCAAATGTTGATTAATAAGATAACTATGAGAATCAGGAGTTGGGGGAGCCGAAAACTTTCTTATGCAGGAAGGTTGGTCATGGTTCATGCAGTCCTGAATACATTGCACACTTATTGGGCTAGCATTTTCATACTCCCTAATAGAGTGATCAAGGAAATTGAAAAGATATGTAGATGTTATCTATGGGAAGGCACTGATACTCATACTAAAACAGCACCTGTTTCCTGGGAAAAGGTGTGTTTGGACAAGAAGCAAGGGGGATTAGGTGTTAAAGATGTTCGAATTTGGAACATTGCTGCTTTGGGAAGGTATGTGTGGTGGATAGCATCCAAAGTGGACCATTTATTGATTAAATGGGTGCATCACATTTATTTAAGAGGAGGTGACTGGTTTACCTATCAACCTTCTATAAACACCAGTTGGAGTTGGAGGAAAGTGTGTATGGTTAGAGACAAATTGAGAAGTGGATATGATGGTAATTACTGGAAGCTAAATCATGGTAAGTATACTATACAAGATGGGTATAACTTGCTGATGGGTGTTAGGGATAAAGTGCAATGGACAGGAGTTGTGTGGAATAGGTTTGTGACTCCTAAACATTCCTTTATTTGCTGGCTTGGACTGCAGAATCATTGGCTCACCAGAGATAGACTATGTCGGCATAGGATTATCATGGAGGATCAATGTTGTGTGTGTGCACAGGCTGTTGAGACATGGGAGCACTTAGTATATCACTGTCCATTCAGTGTGAGGTGCTGGGAAACTTTGGAGCAGGTCATTCACTTCACCATACCTAGGGCAGACCTTCAGCACATCAGCAGGTGGTTCCGAGGATTGGCTTTAATTAGGAGACAGGTGTCGTATGCACTCATTTGCAGTTATGTATATATGATATGGTGGAATAGAAACACTTGCAGATTGGAGTTGAGAGCTGAACACCCGAGGAAGCTATGTCAATACATTGTTGTGGCGACCAAAAGTCGATGTAGAAGGCAAGCAAATCATCTAAGGAGGGTGGACAAAGAATGGTTGAACAATAGGAATTTGATGTAAAAAATAGTGTGGATTTGTTTGAGTGGGATAGGATAATACAGGGGAGAATGCCATACTTGTGCACAAAAAACGTTTTGTTGGTGATTTAATGAATTTACATTATTACCAAAAAAAAAATGCTCCTAGGTTTAAGTTTAAATGAGACATTTGGTTCTACTCGATTTATGAGAGGGGCAATCTTGAATATATACTAACAAATTCTTATTTAAGACGGATTATCCGTCTAAGGGGTCAAATAGTTAAAATAAAAACAAAAGTCGGGTGCATTGAAAAAAACAAAAGATTGTCTTATATATCCGTCATTGATGGGATATTTTTGTTCGATTTTACATTAACAGTGGATAATGTGTGGTTAAGGATGTTGTGTTGCGATGTGCCCTAAACATCGTGTCCCATTTTCTAATAAATTAATAAAAAAATGTGAGTTTGGTCACTTTTTCAAAGTAATGTTTAGTCAATACTACACAATATTTTCATTTTATTAGTGGTTAAATCGATATAAAAAAAAGTTAGTAGATCACCAAACAAAATAATCAATGGCCAAATACTACTCCATAAAAAGCAGACTAAAATTACTTTTCTCATAATATTCCTAATTAATTAGGCAACAACAAAGCGACCGTAAACATCATTTAAAATTCACTAATAACTACGATAACTTTTCACAAAACCTACAAATTGCTCGATTAAAAAAAGAACTAAGCATTTTTCCTAAGACGATATCCAAGTAAAAACGCGTATCGAATGTGAATGGTGTCGCGAGTCAAGTACGATGGATTAGGAGTGAACTTCGAAAACTGAATGTCATTCGACTCGTCAACTCTAGCTTGAGTTTTTTTCCCCTTGACGATTGTTCAGCTTTCTTTGATCGACTGGCATCTTCTAATTCCAAAGAATGCCTAGGTGCTGTACAAGACTTGGAAAATGATTTAATCAGAAAAATAAACTTGTCTCTTTCACGTAATTGACAATCCGCATGAGGATTATCTTTACGCATTGTGCTTGCGACGAAATCAGGTAAGGCAGGATTCTTGCTGCTTCGAACATATTTACCACAGCGTTTAGAAAGAATGCCTCTGGCTTGTTCCATTTTCCCTTGATTAGCTCAATCAAGAAGAACATCAGTGATGCAAACTCAGTCTTGAATTTATCATTATACAACTTATTTTCCAACTCATCGTAACCACCTCGAAACCCAAGGCTTCGAGCCCCCACAATAGGTATAGGGGATTTAGTAACCTCGTGCCAACCATTTCGTCTTGTAAGTGCATAAAAATATCCAGAACCCTTCTCCACCATCAAAAAATTATTAAGCTCAAAACCACAGTAACTCCCAGTAACATGCACAAGAAAAATCCGAGGGATGGACTTAGTAACTGCCCACGGCATTTCTCGCATAGATTTTGTCGGCACAATATCTTCGACACGTTTAGCTATACATGCCCCAATGATGCCGTGAATGGTACGTAAGTGTTGTCCGATGGTGTGTAATCATCAACGACATTAAATTTTACACATAAATCTAAGTATCTCCCCTTTTATTGGAGTGGCTACTCGGACTCCTAACGTTTTGAATGTTCTTGCGACCCATTTTCTTGCCAATCCAAGAGAAAATTGGTTGGAGGAATCTTTCTGTCCCAACTTTGCGTCTTCCATGTTGCCTCACGCTTCTCCTAGGGACCATGGTCTTTGTGAAAAACAATACTTAGGACCCCTCGATCGTCTAAACTCTGAAGCCACTCCGCATCAATAATTGGTGCGTGCAAAAATATAAATAAGAATACTAAATCAACATCAAAGCAAAAATCAAATCAACTAATATTCATTTGAGAAAGCAAAAGCAAAAATCAAAGAAAATATGACGATTAGGGGAAGAATATCATCTAAAATTCAAGCAAAAAATAAAAAATAAATATGACCTCTTAATGCAAATGAAATGAATATAATGATTAAAATAATCAATTTAGTTATCATTTTCATTAAAGACCCACAAGAAATTATACGGGGTACATTAAAATTATGAGTAAATCTTATAAAACATCGTCTTTCCCTTTTAAATTGAAAAACTGTTAACAATGAACGTGTACTAATTACACTACAACAATTTAACACTTGGACCACAAATTATGCACGAGAATTTGTAAATCGTGGCATAATTTTGGTTAGGCGCGAAAAAAACATTTTTTTATCGCCACAGAAAAATTTATGTCACGGGAGAAATGATATCGTGACAAATAATTACTTATGCCTCGGAAAATAGTTATTCTCATGCCAAAAACCTGTATTTAGCCACGAATTAGGCTATCTCGTAGTAAAAACATTTAATTAGCCACGAATTAGTTTATTTCGTGGCTAGAAGTTAATATTGTAAAATTAATCAAATC
>JAUEKU010169005.1:0-11393 GCA_032274805.1 Gypsophila paniculata
TGGAAAAGAGGAAAAATATGATTTATCTAATTTTCATTTTTTGTTTGTAATGTTAGAAGGTGAGAGATTAATGGGGGTGATTGGTAGAGATGATTAAAATTTAAGGTAAAATGAAGAGTAAAGCAGTTAATTAGCGAGCAACACTAATAGTCAATGACGGAAATTGACCAAATTTGACGGAAATTGTCATTTAGTAGTTTTAGACAAAAATCGAAAAAAGTTAGGTAGTGCATTACAAAAAAATAAACTTAAGGTATTGATAAGCAAAATGGGATAAATGTTAGGTAGTGTCTGACAAAATACTCTAGTTAAAATGAAAAAAATAAAAAAATTGAGTCAGTCTCCCATTAAATTGTTGTATACTGTATAACGAATTTCTCATTGTACGGTCGTTTTATACCGGACAATCAACCAATAGGAGATACGTTGTACGGCATCGGTACAACGGTCTCATACAAGATTTTCTTAATAATTTTACATAATTTAATGTGTAAGACCTTTTTTTAGAAAAAGATATCCTCGTTACTAACAACTTAACAAACCGTTTAAAATTGCTATGAATTAGTAAAAGAATTTAATTGTTTACAGTCAAGCAGAACCCCCCACCCCCCAAAATAAGCATGGTTCGCTTAATGTTCATGTCCACGTTCAAATATTTTTGTATTACGAGTTAATTTTACAAACTAATTTATCGTTTTAAATGTAAGGTAAGTGGAGAAAAATATAAACAAAAAATAAAAATAAATGTGAGAGACCAAAATTAGGGTCTAGGGATCATTACAATTTTATTCCGTAATACTTTTAAAGAAAAGATATCAAAATAAAAAGTTAATAAAACATGACAAAAAAAAAAAGTCAAAAAAACTTTAAAAACGCACCAAACATAAGGATGAGAATCAACTTAGTTTCCTCGATTCTCTTAGATCACCTGATGCTGACAAACTTAGGCCCTCTTTTTTTTAAAGATCAACCACCTCAATTTCTCCATCTCCCACTTCAACAATCCACATAATTTTTATAAAAAAAGGTTTTTTAATGTTTACATTTTATTCCGTAACATAACAATTTTTCTAACATATATCGATTAAATACTCAATTTATTCATTCCTAAACTTTTTTGCAAATTTTGAAAAAATGAGCACCTTTTAATAAGGCCTTATTAGTTTAGGCCCCTAAGTAAATTGTGGTGAGAGAAAAGTTTTCTCTGTCTTATTATTTAAAGATGAGTATACATTTAGCTCAATTGTATACCGTATACGTGTTCTCTTTGAGCAATTCATTCAATTATACTGCGTACATGTTTTCATTTTTGTCTATTACTGAGTATTTCAGATAGGAAAAACTTAACACCCTCGATTTCTAAAAATTTAAAGTGCCTTCTCCTACCTCTTGTACTCCACAGTGCAAAAATTAAATTTATACAATCGATTGAAATATAGAACATAAATTTTTTTGTACAAAAGAAAGTTCTAATTGACCATCATTTCCAAATTAAAAAAACAAATAAACGACTACAACAAAGCATAATTTATAATTCACTTCCTTCGTTTTTTTATTATATGACGTTTTCGTTTTTTGAGATGCGACTTTGACTTTGACTTTTATGAAAAATACTTGGACAAACAAAATTTATACGTTAGATCCGTGACGAAAGAAGCTTTCATAAGAGTACTCATTTCATAATATTTAGAAAATATCGAAAAAAGAAATAAATGTTTCAAAAAGTGAGAATGACATATATAAAAGAAAAACTGAGGGAGTAATCTATAACATAAAAACAAAGACTTAATACTTAGATTTTGTTCTTTTAAACTTACGGAGTATTAATTTTGAATTGATTTAAATTAAAGTGAATTGAACGACGGACAAATTGATGAGAGAGACAACAATATAAGAACCCTCAAATCCCGAAAAAAATAAAAATAAAAAAAATAAACAAACCATCAAATGCAAATAAAAATGAGTATCAATCTTACTATATTCAAGTGATAAATCACAAAAGTTGTACTCTCTCTTTCTTCAGTTATTTTTCTTTCATAACAACAACAACAATATCAAAATACAAACACATACACCCTCCCACCACACCACACTTCTATAAAGCTGTCTAAACTCATTCCCACACAATATCCACCTCGATCACCCCCCCTCCCTCCACCGTCTCCCACCACCGCACCTCCGCCGTACCAACCACCGCACCCTTTTTTTTTATTTTTATTTAATTTTATTTAATTATGGTTGTATTATTTTAAACTTAAATAATTTGCTTAATTGTAATTAAGTACCCACAACCAATTTCCTCATCAATTTCAAATTTTGAGACCTACCCATTTGAGTTAACCACCTCAATTTTATTGGGTAGTTTTTTTATTTAAAAAAAATAATAATAAAAATAATAAAAATGAGGGAGGAGGACTCTAGTTGGTTTTCGAAATGGGAGGAGGAGCTCCCTTCCCCGGACGAGCTCATGCCCCTTTCTCAGTCTCTAATCACTCCTGATCTCGCCTCGGCTTTCGACATCCGAGGCGGCGCTGGTGGTGGTGGTTGTGGCGGTGTTGCTGGTGGTGGTGGTGCTACGCCTCCTGCTTTATTCCAACACCACCACCAACACCACCAGTCTAGTTCTTCGCCGCAGGTGTACGGCAGCCACAACCACCACCACAATTACGGAGGGCAGCTGCAGCAGCAGAGCAGCTCAACACCGCAGCAGCCCCCCACGCATCCCAACTCGTCGGAGTTCGATTCTTCCTCCGCCGAGTTGGGATGCGGAGGCGGGGGAGGAGGTGCAGGCTCCGAGCTGGAGCCAGCTCGGACCCTGAAACGCCCCCGCCTCGTGTGGACCCCACAGCTCCACAAGAGATTTGTGGACGCTGTGGCCCACTTGGGTATAAAAAATGCAGTCCCAAAAACCATAATGCAACTCATGAGCGTAGATGGTCTCACCAGAGAGAATGTAGCCAGTCACCTCCAGAAATACCGCCTCTATCTTAAAAGAATGCAGGGCGGTGGAGGCGGTATTTCTGGAGGTGCTGGCAACGGGCCGGGTGGACTGGTCGGTTCAGGCGACCCCGCGACAGACCGCCTGTTCGCCAGTTCACCCGTCCCTGCCCATTTCCTACACCAGCCCACCGGGGGCGGGGCCGGTGTTGCTGCTGTAGGAAATGGGCACGTGCCTGGTTCTGTTGGAGTTGGAGTTGGACCTAGGCCTAATAATTCTGACCATTTCATGTCGTACATGCCTGTGGCCGCGCTCCACCACCAGCAGATTCAGGCCCAGTACAGGCAAATGAGCCATTTCGGGGCCGCCCAAGGGGGTGCTGGGACGTTTGATCATCCGTTCTTGTCGAGGCAGGCGCAATTGTGCCCCAACAGGAACGGTATGATGCAGAATCATTCCGGGTTTGTGGAGGACGTCGAGTCGAGTGCGGCCAGCAATGGTAGGAAAGTCCTCACTCTTTTTCCCACCGCTGACGACTAAAAACTTTACCTCAGGCAACTGTGTTTTGCTGTAATTGCTGCTGATTCGTCGTTCTCGGGTTAGAATTTTGATATAGATGGAGAATTTCATGGGAAATTGTTAATTAATTATGGGATTTCTGGACATATTAAGCTTCTAAAGTTAATTAATTAATCATTGTGTAATGTAATTAAGTCATGTTATAGAGTTGTTTTTTTTTTTTTTTTAAACTGTCACTTGGGTTTCTGGTGACTCAGTAATTTTGATCATCATGTTACTTTTGAAGAGCAGCCTGTTACAATAACGTGATTACGATAATTTCGTCGTTTTGTTGGACGCCTTTCTCAAGTGAATCAATCAAGATCAAAGAAGCATCATATGAGGTTCTTAACAAAGGCACTATAGGCGCGTCCAGCCTCGCGTCCTTGGGCTGCATAGCCTCAAAAACCGTGGATTTCAGCTAAATTTTAGCTGGTAAAGACAATAAGAGATGATATGAGTCATGCATCAACACCGTACGTCATGTCGTCATTATGACCTGGTTTACTCTCGTAAACCACTAGAGTCGAGGCAAATTTAGACGGACTGGTATAAGGTGCTACGGAAATCGTCATCAGAAGTCCCATTTAACAGTTGACTTGTTTTTGGCCAATGTAGTACGGAGTAGTAAAACTGTCATCATTGTAGATGTGGTTCATCTGTGTTCTGTAAATTCTATAATTCCAAGAATCAAAAACCTCTGATTTTTAATCCGAAATAATTTATATTCTGTTCAATAATTATTAGTTCCTGTCATAGATCTCTCTATGAACATTCAACTACTAGCAGTACAGTGTGCTGTTTCTGTTTACGTTTCGCTGTAATGTCGGTCTGTACTTATCGTCCTAAGAAGATCGATGGATACGAGACAAGGTGAATCTCAGTCGTCATATTAAATTAAAGTAATCAAACTTCCAACATTGTCGCTTGTTTAGTCGTCGACGAGTTTATCTGTAATAATCTATATTAGATCTATTATTAATCAAACAGATCTCTTGAATTGGTTTGTGTTAGCTTATATTGTAATGAAGGTTGAATTGAATCATTCAAATTGCATTTATTAAACTAACAAAACAGCTGTAGTAGACAGCTCCATGGTGTTAGGATCTGGCAAAATGTGTGTTACTTAACTGTTTCACATTTCATGTGTTTTTTATGAATTAGATACTCCCTCCGATTCCAATTAGGTTGTTTCTACAACACCGATGTTACGTCAGTGTCTTAAGGGCTCTCGAAAAAATGTTATTGATATTCAATTTTATTGAGGCTCTCGTAATTGGCAGGGATGATGAGTTTGGAGGCTGTTTTTCGGATGATTCAAAATGATCCAATGGCGGCTACTTTAAAATGACAAGCAAGCGCGATCACTTAAATGGGTCATTTTGCTATGAATCATAGTCCTAATTAAAGAATTATGAACCTTTCACTCCATTGACGAGGTAATTTTTATAATTGTATAGTTGCATCGAAGATGTTTACTCAAAAGTTCAATCACTGTATTTGAAGCTATAAATAAGGATGTTTAATGTATTCGTAACTTATGTTACTCAAATTCGGTAAGATATAATCAAAATATATGATCGTCCAAGAGTCGCACTTGGTTATTTTCGATTCTTAAGGTTACTGATATATGTTCCGGAGATCACGTTCAAAATCTTTCATACATATCTTCGATGATGTAGGAAATTATTTGCTCACTAGTCACTAGTAGTCTAGTACCTAAGTATTGTACGAGTAATAGAAAGTACAGTAGCTAACAAGATTAAAATCATAGACATATACAGTATTCCGTACTACAATCAATGAGCTCATAGATACCTTAGAGGAAGTTCAATTTAGATGTACGTATTCCGTAATAAATTATACGTACAATTCTCACTTTTTGTGTTAATTTGACATCGCCCTTTAAACAAAATATCGTTTGTATTTTGCACCTGAAATACTCTCATAGTCCTAATGATTTGTTATTTATTTACTTTTTTAAGTGAAAAATTTTAAACATAAATAACAGATGACTAGGATAAAGGGAGTATGAATTAGTACTTATACTTGTTTTTTGCATGTAAATTTAATAAATTAATTAATTAATTCTTATATAAATCCAATATCAAAATATTTGTACGGAGTATATTACAAAATATTAGGGAGTACTCATGGTACTATGACCTTATGGTTGAGATTGTTTTCATTATTTTTCTCTTCGTTCTCTATTCATTTTCAGTTTTCATTAAAGGTTGAGATTCAATATTTTAGACTCATAATAGATCTAATAATGATCCTAAACTACTTACAAAAGAAAAATTAATTATTTACTATCTTCAATTTCCTCCATTTTGTAATTTATGTCGAAGAAGGTTTGAGAACCGTTCGATCATAATTATTAGCATTTGTACATTTGTACATTAAGACGCATAGAAAATAAAGCAAAAGAAATGGAGAGAATTCTAACTCGATATTTAAAGGGGTAGGGCAAGAAAGTTTCACATGGGAGATTTTGGAAGGGGACAGTTAGGAAATGGGTATGAAAGGACACTAAAAATGTTTTAAATCTTTTCTATTTCTTGAGGTTAAGGATTGTTTTGAAGGGACCCCCTCCCTCTATAGTCTATATGTAGCATTGCATAGTTGATCCACTCACTTCAACTAATCAACTCTATACATATTTTTCCTTTTTAACTCATTTAAATATATTTATTTATTATAATAATTTATCGATATATTACTTCTTATTAAATAAGTGCGGAATTCAATCTCTTATAAATTATTTTTAATATTGGTTAGAAAACTATATAGCATAGTATCTAAATTAGTTAGAGTGAAACGTACGTGAACATTAAATGAATATTGTTAAATCCAGATCAAGTGGACTGATAATTGGATTAAATTTTCATAAGTATGATACTATCGGATGTTAAAATAGTAAGATCATACAAATTAATAGAAAACACAATTATATCGACGAGATATGACACAAAAGAATCTCAATTATAGCAATACTATGTACTCCGTATTCATACACAAATACTATTATTATACCATCGGTTGTAATACAACCAATCAATGACTAATTGAGTTTTTATATAAAGTTTTTGAGCTTTTACAAGTTTCCGAGCAAAATTGTAACTTTTTGAATAAAAATATTTATCTAAATTAACTCAAAAACTTTGAATCAACTTACAAACTTTACAACAAAACTCAAAAACTTTGTAATGAAGCTCAAAATCAACAAAAACCAGTTGTAATATAACTGGTGGTATAATCTACTAATTGGTATTCATAAACTATGACTAAGTATCTCAATTACAAACTCCTTTCGCCCCGATCAATCGTTATCTTTCCTCACAAAGAAAATAGGGATACTTCATAGATAAAAATTGATAGAGCGAAGACGATATATTTTTGATAATAATCGAACTCACATGATAATATACTACTCCGTACTTTGTATTTATAATAAAATAATACATTCATATGCCAAAACCCAAATATATATCCATAAGACAAGTCTAAGAAGGGGACCAAACAGGGCATAAAGAATTTTCAGACGTGTAGGGCGGCTTCATGCCTTCATCCTTTTAAGTCTCATGATCTTCCTCATTTTATTTATTTATTATACTTCTAACCCACCAATGTATGTTATACTACGAGTATAAATTCAATGACTTTGGTTGACCTTTTTTTATTTTATTTTTATATATCTCATTTATATCTTCTTTATAAAATGGTATATGAAATTATGTTATCGTGTAGTAATATTTAATTTTAGTATTATCGTATTTGTTACATGTTTTATATTGAGTATTAGCTCGATCAGTATACATAGAGATAGATATTGAGAATCGTTTCTTTGATTGCTGATGTTGTAGATGGTTCTTGTTAAAGTGAAAAATATACTTCGTATAAAACTTGTTTTGTTTATGGGTTATGTTAGCTTATGTATTATTAAGATAAAAAGCCAAGAAACATATACAACACTATGAAGATACTTGTAACTGAAAAAACCAAATTATGGAGGATAAAATCGTTTTTTAATAGCGCCATTCGTTGACAAGATTAATTATTTAGTCCCTTTAAAATTTTAGATTGGCTCAATGTGGACTATATTGTAGTCGTCGAGCTTTACTTGATACAAGTGATCTTTGATAGTTAGATTCACTTGATTAGATTTGAAACTACAGATTTTTAAATGATTTTATAAGATATCCCAATTGAATTACAATAATTTCAAATTTAATATGCAATAACATCCTATGACTTTAATTTTTTAGCTAATGTAAAATCACATGTTTTAATACAATTCCTACATACAATCTCATCTTACTTTGGACATCCCAAGAAAGTTCATATCCACTAAGTCTCCACTACCCATAAAACCTATTAAATCTCGAAAAATTCTAAGGTGTATTGGGAGGACCACGTCACCATACTCCCTAACCAATGAGAATGCATGAATTTTATAAGTGGGACCTTATTTCTTATAAATAATTTAATTAAAAAATAATTAAAGATTTGTCATTGGCTAAGGAGGACAAGAAATCGTCCTCCCGATGTACCTAACTATTTCTCTTAAATCTCACAATGCAAGGGAATAATAATGTAGCCTTTAGATATGGGGCATATTATTGAAAGTACAACCTAGCAAATGATGTCAAAAATAACAAATAATATACCCCATAATAATAGTCATAGTACCCTTAATAAAGGCATCATATCATATAGTAATAACTTGCATCACCACAATTTGATTGCAACCATGTGAATATTTGAGTATAAAGTTTTTGGCATGGAGTGTATGACACTTAAAAAAATAAAAATTAGTGTAGGCAAAAAGGTGACCATCCCTAAACATTAAGGGTATAATTTGAGATGTCCAAGATGATACATTGAAAAGGTGACCTTAAAATTCTTTCAATTTCAAACCAATTAGCAGATAGTTTAAGTCCCATGCGAGGGAATCTTTGGCACTATGTTGGGACTTTTAGGGTTATGCCATCATTCATTCTACCAAAGCATGCAATTTATGACAAAGTATCTTTTAATTAGTGTCCTAGAATTGGATCCGGTAAAACTGACTTGATTTGAATGATTTGATTTCAAAAAGTTAATCTAAAAACCGAATGCGAACATGACTTGGAATTTGAATTGAACCATTGACACAACTCGAACTTGGGTGAACCTGATATTGATCCAACCAAATCAACGCGACTGATCTTAACCAATCAAAGTGATCCAAAATGCTCCAAAAATAGTGTTCTACATTCTTTCATAACCCGAAAATATCCCAACTCGAAATGATTTGACCCCTATTAACGAGCAACCAAATTACCCGACTCGAATTGCTGAACAAACAAAATTGATCAAATCCAATCCATACTTGATCAAATTGACACGTTTGTTATGTCTACCTACAATTGTAGGTTTATGGACGAAAACTGCATGTTCAAATTGCTCTAATTAACAATGCCACTATACGAGTGAAATGGATCGGTTTCGGATTCTCTCTTTCATTTGTACGAACCGTCATCCATTAGTTTCCAATTTTGATCGTCTCACACATGCCACGAATTGGTATAGCCGGAACAAATAAAAAATTGATGAATCAACATGACAAATGAAGAGAGCGCAAACAGCCTCAATCGGTCTCATTTGACTTTCTTTCCGTGAGGAGAAAGTCAAACGGGTCTAATCAAGTTAAATATCGAGAGTACGTTCATCATGACACGGCCAAAGAAAGGAATATGAAATGGACCAATTTCGACAGTACTGTAAAGTCTAATGCGAAAAACATCCACGCATAACACAACACGATGACAACTCAAACACCAACTGACAGTATTCAACTGAGAATCTGGAAAAGAAAAGATCTAAATCTTCGATGACATTTGATTCAAGTAATACAGATACTAGAGTTCAGACATGTGTTCCGACAAATAAAACATATGTAGTGTCTAAAATTAATGTAGACCTAAAGGTAATAGGTAAGTTCCTGGTATTAAATCATACAAACACTGCCCACATACTCAACATTCAATGCTTTTGGTAGTCGTCGAAACTCAGAGGTTGTTGGCAGAAAGGCGCCTGCAATAGCAACATAAAAATCAACATAAAATCTGTGTATTTCATGAACAATGTTAAATGGGATTCACAAAAAACAACCAGTAGGTCTTCAAGTGCTTAGAACGCTTAACCCGAATATAACCTCTTTGTGTCAGAGACAAAGGTCGAGGTTGCGTACAATAGATACCCCCTATTTACCTTGACGTAAATAGGTGCCTTGTAGGTTGAGATAATTGTGGTTATATGGTGAAGTAATACAATTGAACTTTGGCTCTCCGCTCTAGAGTTCAGCGTTTGCTTAGTCAATACTCAATAAATAATACTACTCCCTCTCTTCTATTCATATTTTATACCATTCGTATTTTTGCTCGATACAGAAAGAGGACAATTACTTTAGGCTGCTACCAAAAAGGAAATGATAACAGAGTAATATAAATGGGATTAAGGGAGGATATGAATGAGGCTTTATCGAAAGGGTAAAATAAAAATTTCATTGATCTAGTTCCCTGAAGTAAAAAAGGGACTTGATATCTAAAAGCAATCAGCGTACTACGGGAAAGGAACTTGTAACGCCTCACATTTTATAATCTGTTGCTTCCAAGCGATCAGTACATGAAAGAACATCGTGAACCAAATCTTACCTGGAAAACTGATTGCCTAAATTGTTCATGTGAATGTGCATACACCATCGAAGGACTGGGCCACGGCATATATACGGCATCCCTTGAAGCCTGATTCAATCCCATCGGACAAAACTGAGCCATGGCTGGATTAGGTGAAGGGCCATAGTTGACAGGCGTTTGAACCCCGGGAATGTGGCCCATCTGAGGAAAAGCCATATCATACTGCACAAGGGCAGGTTGAAACTGCGGCATGGCAAAAGGAGCCATAAATCTCTGACCAGGTGGGAAGTTCTTCACATACCTGCGGGAAAAGTAAATGCAGCGAGTAATAGTCAGCGCATGAAACAGAACAACAATAACAGCATTACTACATTACTGTAAAGGCTAAGGCTCCCACCCATTGCGATACAGAATGGGTAGGAAGCATGTGCCCTTACTACGATGTTTAAAATTAAAAGCATATGAAGACTGTTTCAGGACGAGAATGAGAGTTGCATCAACTGAATTGTACTTCATTACATACGTAGAAAGATCAGTGAGTCATTTCACTTATTTCATCGTTTTACAATGCTAATGCCATGAAGAGTGATAGTGGTACCAAACATCTAGTAAAGTTACTTAGTGATAGTGGTATCACACAACAGGTGCCAAATTCGACTGATGCAATAGACACGCATTCTAAAATGAGAGCAAAATAAAACAGTTAATATTAAAGCCAGAGTTTTAAATTGCATACGACAACTACCATCATTAGTAGGAATGATCCTGCAACACTTGAGCAATTAGCAATTAGAGACTCATCTCGTAAATCCTCATTGGACAGCACATTACCTTCTCTAAGATAACTGTGTTCACACATGAGTGACATGACGGATCAGACAGGTAACAAAAATGAAGAACGCAGACAAAGATAAAAGGGAGCATCGTAACAATTATTGTAGCCATGAAAGAACTGACAGGGTAAAGCAACAAGAAACTAAAATTTTATATCACAGGCTCACAGCCATCAAATAGACAAAGACAGAAGGGAGCATTATAATACGGAGTACTATATAATACTAGTACACAGCCAATGGAACCATTTCTCCAGATTAACCCATGAATAAACTGAGGAGGTAACGCAGCAAGACAGTGATATTCGTATCGCAGCTATCAAATTTGTGTACCTGTCATAACTGCGGTCATAGTCGGGATCAACGCGATCCTTTTCTCTGTCT
>JAUEKU010169025.1:0-11389 GCA_032274805.1 Gypsophila paniculata
CAAATACTTTCTTCATATCTCTTGGCATCTTTTAATACATCACCCTAGTCCCTAGCTAATTCCCAACAGCTCGTCTCCGATAAGACCGTCTTATCGGTAAGACGTGAATGAAAATCAAAAAAACCACCTCAAAATGGGAGTTATAACTCCTCCTTTATAAGAGGTCTTATTATAAGCTTATAATAAGACCGTCTTATATGAGAATTTGTGATTATTATTATTATTATTATTATCAAAATATAAAAATAATATTTGTTGAACAGGTAATTGTTGAACAAGTAACCGGTTGGCGGTTACTCTAGTCTATTTGGAAAGATGGGGTGCAAAACTTGGATTATGGTTGGATTATGCATAATTGAAATTAGTTTGAGAAAATCAACCATAGTTGAGATTATTGTTGTTAAAAAAATCCGATCCATAAAAAATAGTTGGGAAATGATTTTTGAAGTATATTAAAATAATTATTAAACACTTTTTTAATTTTTTTTTTAATTTAGTAGACAACTTTTGACTAAAAAAATTAATGCTTTAAAATAAAATTAGTTGCAAAATTAATTTTAGAGTATATTTTTGTAACTATAAAAAAAATTAAATTCTAATTTTCTGTCAATTTAATGATATTTTAATAAATTTCTTTGCATTTAAATTAATTTAAGAGTTATAATTGACAAAAAAATAACAATATATATAAAATTTGGGTGCAAAATGGGAAGAAGTATGATCGCTTGGATTATTTTGGGAAATATTAAAATTTGAGATTAATATTGGACAATAAGTGAAACTTGAGATAATTGATGACAAATTTCCCTAACGAATATTTGTCTCTTTTATTTTCCGATAAAAGTTTCACATGGTCCATCTATTTGACAAATTTCTAATTGAATGTTTTACGAAACGTGTTTGAACATAATCGAATCATGATTTTTAATTTGTTGGGGCTTGGGGCTCTATTTATTAACAATAAATTCAATATAATAAACTTGACTTTACAAATTTTTACAATAATTTAATTATAAATTACTCCGTATGTGTTTTGGATTGGGAGAGGCAAGCGGCCGAGTGTTTGGTATAATGCATCGGGGAGGAGGAGATGCTAACCGACAGATTACGTTCATCTCCGATGTCATAGACGACCATATAACCCTGTAAATGATATGATCCTAAGATGTTCATATATCCACTGCCTCGTGCGAATGATAAGCAGTAGATGGAATTATCTTTTATCCACATTAATTCGTCTTTGATATATATAGATGCATCTCCCAATTGAATTGTGACTTCAAGCACCGGATATTTATTTGCATAACATAGTTCGAGTCTACTATATAGCGACGATTTTGGATGAACATTGTACGTCGTTGCAATGAGATTGTCAACGGCTATGAAAAGGGTATCCAAAAGTCTGCCTCCCAAGCGCGTTATATATGTACCTGTATCGATCACTATGGAGGAGGCGTGCGAAGAAGTTATTTTCCCAACACCTTTCAAAAAAATATGTGTAAGGCGCACTACGTAGAATTCCCCTTTTGAATACAAGCGAGTGCTTCTGTAGTCTGTTGGTATATTCGCCATTTCATCTAATAGAAATGAGCCATCTACAGAGGCATTCACGGGAAGACAGAATCCCCATTTTTTTCGACGAAGTTGAAAGGGTATTGCCAAAGGGCTAGCTCCGAATCCAGCAATACCCTGGAAGCATGATTCTGGTAATGGACGGCATCTGTTGTCCATCCCGATGCCCATAACTAACTCGTTCGTGTATGGGTGAGCACTTTCAGCGACAACATAACCATGCGATGTGGTACCATCGCCATATACTGTGCGGTACAAGCACTCGTGCACGTTACATTTGAGATCAGGTACAGACTTTGAATACGGACAATCTGATGTCTCATTGCACGGCCAAAAACGAAGGGTTTTTGAGCCCTTGTACTGATCCTTGATAGGGTACCGTGCTGCTGTGCAATGTACGCATGCCGCGTATTGGACCCATGTAAATGAAGAACCCGTGTCGAAAATCAAGTACGACAAATTAGGTGCATTCTCACCCAATTTTAACCCAATTACACATACGTGAGCATATTCATGTACTAACCCTTCGCCGCCGAATGTATAATCAGAGTCATCTGACTCAACTTTAAATTGTCTAAGATTTGGGTGGTCTCGGTGGTGGATGAGTATTCTTTTGGCGAAAATAATACAATTCAAGGTCGAAAATATAAGAACAATGTCAAACAACGTCGACATTTCCTCAATTAACTAGTTCTAATATGAGAGTTGCTAGTAAATGTCTAGAATTTGGAATGAAACTCAAATTTCTTTAGCTTTCAACCTTTTGGAAGTTGTTAGCTTTAATAAAGCTTAGAAATAAAATATTTTTAGTATGATATGATCGCAACATTTGTATATCCTATTTATAAACGTGAGAAGGTATTTAGTAGTTGAAATGATGTTTACAATGTTTACTTACTAATCACTTACTCCGTACTAATTATTTACTAGTCACTTACTAGCTACAATCAGTGACGTAGCCAGGGGACGAAAAATTTTAGGGGGTGCGGAGTATTAAGGAAATTAAAAATTTAAAAAAAATTTTGAAAACTTTAACCAAAATTTGAAAAATTTTCAAGATTCAGGGGGGGCGGTCGCCCCCCCTAGCCCCCCGTCTCCGCCCCTAGGTCTAAAATCGTATTTTTTGAAATTTTATGTACTTGAAATTTTATGTACTTTCTTATATGACATGTGTTTAAATTCATAGTAATAGTTGAGATATACTATATGTATATTCACTTTTGTTTATATCTAGTTGTTTTCTTTTTAATACATAACCAAACTTATAACATAATTATATTGATGGTGCCGCATATTAGATTTATGAGGTGTCGAAATGATAAGTATGTGTGGAACGATAGATAAGATACAAAATGGAAAATAGGATTTTAACTTGGATGATAAGCCTCACTCTCAACAGTCTCAAGGTTAGAGATTGTTATGGGACGAGAGTGCAAGACATGAGGATGTAGATACAATCTCACTAAATTATACTCTCTCCATTCCGAAGTGTTCTTCACACTTTATTGGAATGGCACGGGAACTAAGAAACAAGGTAACACAATGAAACAAGGAGAGTTGCAAATGGGCTTTTTTCATCGCACACATATCGAGATACGTTCTAACTTTATATCTTTAATTACAAATTATAAAAAATTCTAAAAGTTTGATATTTTTTATTGTACTCGTAATGACTAATTAAACAAAATCTTACACGACTACATTTGCTCTTATATATCGCACAAAAAAAAGGCGAAAAATGAAAGTTTTCAAATGGGAATGAAAAGATGAAATTTCCATTTAAGGAAAGTGGGAAGAAAACGATAAAATGGATGGTGAAATAAGAATGAGAAATTATCAATTACAACCTTATAAAACATTCTATTTTAAAATTACAGCCTTATAATTTTTTTTTAACAAATTACATAAAAAAATATACTTCGTTCACATTTTGCAGCCATATCAGTGCTTCGACCAATAAATTTGCAATTACACCCTCTAATTATACATGATATATGAAATCCATGCTAGACATACTTGCGTGCACAAATAAGAGTATCAAGTAAATAAAAAATGTCTAAAATATACTGAATATTATCGTTGAACTTCTTCTTTACGATAAAATACGAGGTCTATACGTACATACCCTTCATAGCAACTAGCTAACTTCCACTTTTCTCATTCATCTAAAACAGTGAGAAAGTTTATCTTATCTAAACGAGTTTCTTTAATAGTCTAATTCACTTAGTACCTTTTCTAAATAAAATTGTCTTGTATGTATACTTTTCCATAATCCACTACTTAAATAACCTACTCAACTATCGAATTACTCCCTCCATTCAAATCCAACCCATCATTTCATTTTTTGGCACTATTCATTCAAGTGAAGAATTTTCGAAATTTCTCTCAATGTATACGAGAAAACATATAGTCATGCGAGATCTTGTTTGATTTGCCTTTATTAATAGAATAAGAATATCAAATTTTTATAATTTTTAGTAATGTGAAACTACGTATATTATCGTTGCAAAACGTGCGTTGGCAAATGTGATAAAGTAAATGGTGGGTTTGGATTTGAATGGAGGGAGTACATAACTGGTTAATGAAAAAGTTATATATCTTAAACTTCGGATTAAATCAATAGAAGATAAACCAATTCATTGGAAACTTAGATATAATATCAATTTTTTATAATTTTTATTAATGCAAAATAAAAGATATCGGAGGTGTAAAATGTGTCTCGACAAATGTGAAAAAATAAATGTTAAGAATTGGGTGGATCGGAGGGAGTACTTTTTAGTCAAAAGCTAGCATGAATTGATGGTCGAGACCCATTAATGATTCTTATGCCAATACCGTTAAAGGCCATGGGTCTGAAAATTTTCATTTGTGTGAATAAGCTCTTAAGATTTTATGAAGTCATATACTCCGTATTCTTTAATACTATGATTAAATTATCTACTTTACCTAAAATTTAAGTTGATCATTGAGCTCATTAAATATTTTTCTGCCAATACAACAACCTAAAAACGATATATTAGAGAACGTAAAATTTGACCTATATTCAAAAGAAATAAAAATTACTTGAGCGATTGGGAAAATTCACTTAATTACTTGAGCGCTATATTTGACGTGCAATTGTGAGGTTAAGTTGAAATTGAGAAGTATTTTATACTCTCTCCATCCCAGTCAATACATTACTATTATTTTTTATACAAACATTAAGAAAATGCAAGTGGATGTCTAATACAACAATAAAATATGATTATCCAATCCATTTGCAAATCACTTTTTACATACAAAAATATATTAAAAATGAAAATAATAACGTATTTACTGATACACCCCAACATAAAAATGGTAATATATTGACCGGGACGGAGGGGGCAATTCATATGGTTTGCAAATCCAATTAGACATGCCCACCATGATAAGGACATGTGCTTCCCAGCTTAATGGCATATACGACTTTATGAGTCACAATATCGTCTTCAATAAATTATCCCTTGTGATGTGGACCTTTTTTGACAATTTAAGTATAGTATTGGATAACAAATTAACGGATTAAGTACATGATTGAAATATTTTAATAGCATTTGACAATTTTTTTTGTAGATTATTTAGGAATTAGTTTAACATGTGAAAAAATTTTCAATAAATCGATGATGATTAGCCTCGTGATTAAGACATAAATATCAGGGTAATTCCAATCTCTTTGACACATTTAAAAATTAATATAGGTTGAATCGAAAAACAATTATTTAAAAAAATTAGTCATATTTCATAAATCGCGCAACTAATACAAAACTAAAGACTTTAGTGTTTAAATTGACTACCTTGAGTTGCCACTTAAATCACGTCAACTTTGTGCTATTATTTCCAACAAACTAGTATATATCGAGGGAGCACAGTCAGGCCCATGACAACGAAAATTCGTCATTGCTTTCCTCGTTCTCAAAGACATTTATTTTGTTTTCGAGAAAAGGCTTTAACTTTTAATGTTGTCAAAAAATACTTCGTATTCGAAAGAAAATTATAAATTTATACCATTATATATCTATAATGAAAAATACTTTTATATCATCATACACTTCATTGATATTTACCCGTATATTCTAGTGTAAGAGATATTTATCGAGATGTCTCGGAAAAAATCACTTTAATTCCAAGTTATCATAAATCTTTTGGTTTTGCACCCGATACTAAAATTGTATACAAAAAATGAAAATCTTTGAAATAATGATCTTTTTATCAAAGAAAGAGTTACGTATTATTAACCACATTTTTTCCCCCGGTTACTTAGAATACTTATAACAATTCAAAATTATTTAGAGAAAAGTGAAACTTGGGATTAAAATTTAAAAAAAAAAAAATCAAACTTTGACATTATGAATTATTGGGAAGTTTTCCATTCTTTTTTTAATAGATTTGTATGACTATTATAAATCTTACCGTGATAATCTCACACGAGAGATACTCGGAGAAAAATGAACACATAATAATTGATGCAAGCATCACCTCAAAATATCATATCTCAAATTATATCAAAAGTACAATTAATTAAGTAATTAATAATTAATTCATAAGATTGTAGGACTAACAACCATTACAATTACAATTACAATTCTAATTTTAACCATAATTATAATTAATAATTAATTAATTAGATAAAAAGATGAGAAGAAGAAAAAGGAAACCCTAAAAACCTCACCGGAGCATCCACACACTCCCACCTCCACTCTCTCTCCGCCGCCGTCTCCGCAACCAAAAAAACTCCATCTCCGCCGTCACAACCACCGTTGCCCACCACCATCACACTCCCACCACCCACCTCCACCATCGTCACCGCCGTCCACCCTCTCACCATCTCCGGCACCCCCGAAACCACCGCTTTCCATACTTTATCTTCGATATCGTACTCTTTTAATCCGCCTTCGATTAAACTCAACCATCTCGTCTCGTAAATGCATACTGTCGACTTCGGTGATTCCCCTGTGTAGGGCCACGCGTTTTCAACCCGGACCCAATTGTTCGTTTCCGGGTTGAAATACTCCGCGTCGGATCGAAACCGACCTTGTGATTCGGTTCCGTATCCGCTAATAACCCAGAATTTGAGGAAAGTATTTTCGTCATCTCGTATCGCTAAACCGTGACATTCGTCTCGCTCTTCCGCCATTTCAGGCAGTTTACGCCATTCGTCTGCTTCGACGTCGTAGAATTCGGCGGTTTTCAGCGCGTTTTTCCGCGCGTCGTGGCCGCCTGCGACGTACACGCCGCCGTCGCAGGCGGACACGGCGAAGAACGACCTCGCCGTCGGCATCGGGGACCCGTCCCGATATGTGCCGAGGGCGAGGTCGATGACTACCACTCGGGAGGATGGGTCCAGCGTAGATGGATTCCATCCCCCGAGGAGAACCACCTTCGCCAAGTGCGGGACCGACACGCACTGGGCGAAGGTGGGGACGACGAAGTCTTCGTCGTCGTCACCTATTAAACTCCGCCACTCTTTGGTGGCGGAGTTTAATACATTTAGATTGTAAATAAGTGACTGGGAACTCTGGTTGTTACAATCCTGATATTCCTGTGAGTCTTTGTTCGTACTCGGCCGTTCCAGTTGTTCAAGTCCTTGTTCCAATCGTTGTTCTTGCTGAGACAGAGGTGGAGGAAGAGGAGGGGAGAGGGGCTGGGTGAGGAAGACGAGGTGCTCGGCGGTGCCGGACCGACGACGGAGGGAGAAGAAAGAAGGATGGGACAGAGTAGACTTCCAAAGATTAGACACTCGTTTAAGGGTTGGGTGCGAAGTTATGGGCAATTTTAAAAGACATTGTAACGCAATGTCGTAGGGCAATCCCGGGATTAGTTCGACCTCATTAACGTCAAACTTAGCCAACTTCGAATTAGCCAACTTCGAATTATTAATGTTGTTATTACTATTATTACGATTCATAATTGGTTTGGACATCAGATGAAGCGTCATTAATCGATTAATTTCAGGGGACGCGATTGAGAACAAGAGGATATTGTTTCAGTGTTTGTTGAATTGATATGAGAAATGTGAGTGAGTGAGTGAGTGTGAAGGGAGTGTGTGTGTATGTGGGGAGTATATATAGAGAATTGGAGGGGTGTAACTTGTAAGCGTGTGAGGCTAAATGTTTAGGAAGTGTAAATATGAAAGGAGTAAATTATGTGGGGGATTGAACTTGGTTTCTACATACTATTGGGGTTTTTGATGCACATTCTTGTTCTCCAAGTACATTGCTTGCACTTTGTCTAATCCGTTTCGGATTTGGATTCGGGGTGGGGTCGGAGTCGGAGTCGGAGTCGGATTGTTGTGAGACGATTTTTTAGGAAAGCAAAGTATAAAATATTCAATACGTCTCCTGTGAGACCGTCTCACACGTGAGACTTACTATCTATTAAAGAATAGAATCAAAGCAGTAACTTTTATTCTATGTGAGAGGTTTCACGATAAATTTAACGTGAGATCGTCTCATATAAGAATTTGTGTAAATATTTCACAAAAACTTCAACGAGACGGTCTCACAATAACGCTATTGGGAAACCTCTCACATTAAAAGTAAGTTATTTTAATTATACTTTTCCTTTGTGTAAATATTTTCTCCATTTCACTCATTTAGTCACATTTTTTTCGACAATTTAACTCATTTAACCTCATTTTCAAATTCATTTACTTTGACTATTGAAAGTGACCAAAATAACCTTATTTTTTCACATTTTTTCATACACAAAAAAATTTTCATATTATAGAAAAATATCATTATGTCCCAATAACATTCATTTCGTTTGGATCATTTGTTTACCCAAAAAGTCTCCCTTAAGACGGTCTTAACCTTAAGACCTCTCACTATTCACTTTACTGGACCCCACTGCAACTCACCCACCTTTTTGCTTTACTCTCACGTCTTAACCTTAAGACGGGTCGCCCCGTCTTAAACAAGAATTTGCCCTAGATTTTATCATGACATCTTATTACAATATGATAACTAAAAATATAATTAATTTAATTTAAAAGATTAAAACTTATATATATTTGGAGTGATCATAAAATAGTCAATTGGCAAAATGAAGGCAAATTCTTGTTTAAGACGGACACTATCCGTCTTAACCTTAAGACGGATAGTGGTTGTGAGGGGAAAAAACCACTTATAGAAAATGGATAGTGCAAGTGAGAGTGCAAGTGGAATAGTGGATGTTTTTTGTGGGAGGTCTTTCCTTGAGACGGGTCGACCCGTCTTAAGGGAGACTTACTGCAAAATGAAAACGAATACCCTTTACTGAATACTTTGGGCTCATATATGGTAATTTGGGCCTTATATTTCCCCATTAGCTAAACACAAAATTTGATTCTCTCGTTTCTTAATCCCAATTTGCTCTCACATCCTCCCCTTTCTCTCTCGGCGAAAACCTAAACACCGAACAACTTGACCCCCTCCATTCTAAAACCGCCGTCGTCGCCGCCATCGAGGAGCTCCGCCACCTCTATGTCCCTCTCTCACATGCCTTCGCCAATAAACTCTCACATGTTCAATCAACTTCCTCCTCCAAAATGTCTTCAATTGCTTCTCGATCTGTAATTCAACGTCGTTATTTATGCAATTCTTCTACTTGTAAAGTTGATAGTTGTGATGCTCCAAAGTTGTTGTTGGATTATGTTCGACACGAGTCCGATTTCGGGTTTCATAATCTTGAATTTCCAATTTCACTTTTCCGCCGTCTCATGTGTCTTCCTCTTCGTCCTTCCATTATCCATTTCAATCGGATATTTACGGCCATGTTGAAATCAAAGCGCCTTCAACCACACTCTACTGTCATTTCTCTTTTTAGGGAGCTTGACTTATCCGGTGTTCGACCTGATCTATATTCAGTGGGTATCCTCGCTAATTGCTATTGCCATTTAGGTCACGTTGATTTCGGTTTCTTTGTTTTCGGTAAATCTTTTAAGCTTGGGTACCATATTGAGACTAATAAGGGTCGAACCCACAAAGACTAACGTTATCATCTCGCACCATTTATTAAGTTATAGATATAATATATATAAAATATGGAGAATAATAACAAATTTAAGCTAAACTTATCGGAATAATAAACAAACAAACAAATAATCAAGATAGTCGAGACATGTAATTTTCAAAAGTCGGGTAGATCATTGATTCAATTAATTTGACAATCTGGCGACAACACTCAAAATTGCTAGTTTTATCATTCCGACTCGTTAAACCCCATGACAGCTGAAGTTTAATCCTAATCAAACATAGTAATTCATGACAACATCGCATTAAATTAATATATACGACAACATTAAGAACACCAATCAATTAAATTTTAATGAACCATAACAGCTGCAACTCAATAAAATTCAATTATCGTACAAAACTCTAATAATCAAACTAGATCAGAACAGCTACAACCTAATTAAAACTACTATTAATTCAACTTACGACACATGTAAATAATCTTGGTGGCCAAACCAAATTAATAAAAATGGTTAAGAAAGTTAAATCTTGAGTTTTATACGAACTCCTAAAAACCAATTAATAATTAACCACAAATAATCAAATCTCAAAACACATTACAAATTAACTATATTACATGCTCATAATTGATCATTATTAACTATGTTATTTGTCAAAAATAACTAAATTGTTAAATTGAAAAGTAACTTTATTGTACTTTAAAATTAATTATATCGTGTATGAAAAGTAACTTAAACTTCAATCTTATACTCCATATATGATTTCACAAAACGTCGATTTTGACTTAATTGATCATTATGGGTTGCGTATTGAGATTTACAATCTTTATGACGAAACTATTTTGTGCTATAAGACATTTTTCTTACGAAAAAAACACATTTTAATTAAAATAAATATATTGTATTTGAAAATTTCATTAGTAGGTTTGATAATTAGAAGGGAGAAACGAATTAGAAAGTTGGGGAAGGAATGACATGGTATTATTAATTGTGTCTTATACGATGAGGCAGCTTCACCGTAGAATTGCTCAAATTAATACTCCCTTCATTCAAATCCAAACCCCCATTTACTTTATCATGTTTGCCACGCATGTTTTGTAACGACAATATATGTAGTTTTGCATAACTAAAAATTCTAAAAATTTTATATTATTATTCTACTAAAAAACCAATCAAACAAGATACCACATGACTATGTTTTATCGTATATATCGAGAAAAATTTCGAAAACTCTCCACTTGAATGAATAGTGTCAAAAAGATAAATGGGGGGTTTGAATTTGAATGAAGAGAGTATATGTTGTTTTTATTTTTTGAACGCATCTTTAATATTAAAATAATGTTAGGAATCGTGACATGACCCACAATCCGCGAGAGAAATTAGGTCAAATTAGGTAAGGGCCTTCATAACGCGTTTTGAATTCCTTCACAAAACTCAGGAAGTCACAAGTTAAGGTAAACCAGAGAAATAGGTTACATTTCCTCCAAATTGCTTTTTGGTAATACTCTTCTTCTAATTAATCTTGTTTAATCCTTCAATTTCAATCATCATCCTCCTCCAAAATGTCTTCAATTGCTTCTCGAGCTGTAATTCAACGTCGTTATTTATGCAATTCTTCAACTTCTATGCTTCCATTTGATCAAAAGTTGTTGTTGGATTATGTTGGACAACAGTCGGATTTGGGGTTTCATAATCTTGAATTTCCCATTTCCCTATTCCGCCGTATGCTGTGTCTTCCTCGTCTTCCTTCCATCTTCGATTTCAATCTCCTTTTTACCGCCATGCTCAAATTAAAGCGCCTTCAACCACACTCTACTGTCATTTCTCTTTTTAGAGAGCTCGACT